>JABAJS010000152.1:0-21849 GCA_018221635.1 Tephrocybe sp. 10521TJB
ACTTGACTTCCCCCACGGGGGCGCATTCGATCAGTTGATGGCCGAGGGCTTGCCCAAGGTGCCCTTCAACCAGATACGTGTATGGTGAAAGGTGAAACCTGCGAAGAAAAAAAAAAAAAAAAAAAATCAGTGAGGAGAGCGTAATGTGTGGAGTTACAAGGGACCTACATCCATTTCCACCAGCCCAGATGTTGAAAAGGTTGGAGAATACCATTGCTGTTGATTTGGTCAGGAGACAGTCCGGGAGGAAAGTTTGGAAATAGACTTACAACGTGAGGACAAATGAAAACAGGAAGGAAAAGAGCAGTGCCGCAATTTCCGTTCTCGGAGCCATTGCCGCTATAGCCTGAGAGAGAATCCGATCTTATCACCCTACAGATCCCCGGAGTTCACAAAAGCATACCTGTCCAATTGTCGTGTAGTAGACGGGGAATATAAAGCCAATACCGAGATACGTGTAAGGCGCCCGAGAAGAGTCATATCCAACCGTCCAGTACCAGCAGCAGAATAACAAGGTTGAGGCGAAGATATTCCAAGGCAACTCTATCAATATTTGAGAGGTAATAAGGGCCGACCAGCTATACATGCGGCTTGGGCGCTCGCGAATTTCGTAGATCGTTCGGGTCCCGATAAAAGGCACTTGGAGTTGATTTGCAGCCGGGACACTAGAGAGAATGTAAGACTCAGCAGACTGGAGAATTCTGCTTCTGAATCTCACCTCAGAATAGTAACCATGAATATAGACTAAGGAAGCAGTCAGGCCACTAGAATCACAGGAGGGAAGCAGGAGGAACATACGAAAAGTTTGTTCTGAGTGCCTTGTATGGAATTCTTCGCTTGCCAGAACGAGAATCCGACGAAGAGGCCTCCAAAGATATGTAGGACAATCTTTGACGTTATGTATGTCGGATCTCTCCAATATGATTGGGCATTGCGTTTAAGGAGCAGTGCCACTTGATAAAACCAGGACGTTGCAAACTCGTGATGAATTTCGGCGGCAGCTGGCGGCCGGTTGCGACCCTCACTGTGGATGAAATCGACCTCCGCCTGTAGTTTCTTCGCCTCGTCAGAGTTAAACCAGATTTCATGCCAATCCTGAGCACTCTTAGCCGTAGCTCCCGCGCCGATGACATCAAGCATGAACTCCGCACTATGAGGTATTAGTTAGGCGTTATGTAGAGATGGCGTGAAGATACTAACGGGTTCTCGTCAGGGAGACACGCACGGGATCCGTTGCGTTCAAAGTAGTTGATAAGGGTAGTCGCATTACGCCCAAGGTCGCCAAAGTATACAGTCTGCCCACCTTTCCGCAGGAGCAGCATGCGATCGAACACCTACATACCAATGGTTCGATGCTTGTATACCGAAAGAAGGTGAATAAACACACCTGGAACAGTTCAGCAGAAGGCTGATGGATACTAGGGCCCTTGGTTGGTAACAGAGAAAGGAGAAGGAGATTACAACATACGTGCACAGGATAGCCTGACCGCTGTCCGCCAAGCTCCTCAAAAACGTCATGATGCTCCATGCACTTTGTGAATCGAGACCAGAGGTAGGCTCGTCCAGGAACAAGAGAAGTTTCGGTTTAGCTGCGAGTTCAACGGCAATAGTAGTGCGCTTGCGGTGCTCGACCCCCAAGGTGCCCACGATAGCATCCGCATACGCCTCTAGGCCGCATATCTTCAGGCACTTATCAACACTGGAAAGTTCCATTGTAGGCCAGGAGGGAAAAGTAGACAAAAAAAATACACTTACTAGGCTTTCTTCTCCTCCAAAGGCACCGAGGCTGGGCGACGGAGCTGCGCGGAAAACAACAAAGACTCTCGAACAGACAATTGAGGCATATGCGTGTCCATCTGTTGACAGTATCCGCTATCGTCACGCGTCAATGACAAGGTCAAATCGAGATACAAGTACGCACGTCTGCGCCTGGAAGTCTTTGGGAAGGCTCTGCCCGTTTACAAACATATCACCAGTGATAACGCCAGTATCAACCCGCTGAGCAAGAACATTGAGCAAAGTTGTCTTCCCAGCACCTGACTCTCCCATGAGCGCGGTCAGCTTTCCAGGCGCAACATAGCCGGTTACATCAGAGAGGAGCTTTCTATCGGCCCCACCAGAAATAGGAACAGTGTAGGTGACATGCTGCCAGGTAAAGATATCCGTCATCGGCGATGCCTTAGCAATGTCACTCTTCGTAACGTTATGGCCCATAGAGGTGGGCTTGTCGTTGTACACCGCCTCTTCATCATCAGCATCAGGGCGCTGCAGGACAGAGTCACCCTGCTTGAAAAGAACGACCCCAGACTCGTTAGAAGTTGCGGTGTTAAACTCAGTGAAGAAGAGGAAGAGGCCAATCATCCCCACCACGAACGCCATCATGATACCCAAGTTCTACAGAAGTTGACTCAGGTTGGTTGAGTAAGAAGTAGAGCGCCGACAAATCACGTACCTTCCAAGTATTGGAGTAGGAGAAAGAAAATGATAGTAGAGTATAACGAGCACCGTCGACAAGATCTGTTCCAGACGTAGAGCCAACTGTAGTGCAGACTTGGTTCGCGAGTGTCACGTTTTCGTATCCGGGACCAGAAGGTACTATCGTTGAGCATTTGCCTTCGAGAGTGTGGAACTCATTTGTCAAAATGGCCTCAAAACTAAGAACAGGGTGTTAATTGACATCAGTACGGACATCAAAAAAAAACCTTACGAGTATCGAAGAGGCTGAGAAGTAGCGATTAAAAGAGTTGCCGCTATGTTGATGATGAAAACGTACATTTATATATGTAATCCATCTCAGCGCGCCAATCATTGTGGGCTTGGGGATCTGATAGCCTATTTTTTCAAGACTAAGAGTCATGAACGAAGAGGCGATGCAAAATAAACTGACCGGTATATATAGACATGCCAAGAAGGCAGACTCCAGCTAGGGTTGTTGCCACTGGCTGAGATCGAGATGCTGCAGCAACGGTCCGGAACCAGGCCTTCATAGCAATTGCCGTAATGAATACGAACAGATAAAAGATACTGCATGAAACTAAGTTCAAATCAAACATCATCTTATAATGACGAGAACTCACAAAAACTGGTGCGCTGTACGCTCAAATCCGGTCATAAAATAGAGATTTATCGAAAATATGGATATTGCTACGAAGGTGATAGGCACATCGACCAGAGTCAAAGCCAAGGCTTCGACAAATGGATGGTAGAGTGCAGAAACCTTATGTCTGAGGATGATCGGACGCTGGGAAAACGATGCGGGGAGCTCAGCAAGCGCAGAAAGCGCAGAGAAGAAGAGAGCACTGTAAAAAAGGTCACTTAGAGCCCAATTACGGGAGACATTGAGATACATGAAACACACAAGAACATAGCACCCCCTCGACCGAAGAAGGCAGAAGTTGTTTTAGGAGAGTTGAGGAAAACACTGCCAATGATCAGTGACTGAATGGCAAACATACTGTTGACAGGGCGAGCAAGAAAGTCAAGCGCCGATGTGTTCTAGAGAAGGAGGACGACTGACGACGTATTCATTCCAACAAACAACAGATTGCCGCGCATAATTTGCACTCTTCGCAACATTACAGCGCGCACCTGCATAGGGATGCTGATCATGTAAGGGCTAAAGTGGGTCATATAACATCAGATAAGTACAATAATTGATTTCTTAATACCTACCTTTGCTTGCGTGCATGTTTCGCATGCTCAGCTTGAGCACTATCCATGTACTCGGACGCTTGGTTCGGCTTGCCAACAAACTGGTCAGAGTAGTTATCCATCTCATCCCTATTCGCAGCGCCTATAAATGATGTCTTGAAGTACTGGGCAAACTCATCGGCGGTACGAGGAACGGATAGAGCACCAGGGCGGACCGTCCGTCCTTTGGGATCAGTCACAGCGACAAGGAAGTCAGAGGTGGTCTGGCGATTGGCAGGTTCGTATCTAGATAAACAAGATTAAGACAACTTACTATAAACAGAATAACGAGATGAACTCACCCCATGTCGATAAAGTACTGCCTTGCTTGGCTCGCTGGACCAAAATACACCATCTTCCCTTCGTAGATTAAACAGACTTTGTCAAATTCGCGGTAGAGATTCTCCCCAGCTTGGTAGATGGAGACAATGGTCGTGGCCTCAAACGAATCCGTGGCGGTACGTAGAGCGCGCACGTATTCCAGAGCAGTACTTGAATCGAGGCCTCGAGTTGAGCTAGAAAAAAAAAAATCAGCCGTAAAAATTAACGTAACGATACCAATCAGCCTACTTGTCCCAAGCCCCTAAGCGGGCCCTAGTGGCAAAACACTCTGCAATGGAGACTCGCTTCTTCTCACCACCGCTGACACCGCGAAGTACAGCGTCACCCACAGGGGTCTTCATGGCATGCCTCAAGCCGAACAATGTGGTGAGGATGTCGGTGAACAGAATGTTGTACTCGCTCCTGCTTATGCCGGTACGATCTTTCGGGGTGCGTGTCTTCGCCGCAAACGCCAGAGTCTGGCTCACTGTGAGAGAGGGAAAATGAATGTCGTCTTCTGGACAGTATTGTACATCGCCACGGTAGTGCTTCTTGATATCCTCCGACGTCAATGAATCATAGTGCACCTCCCCGTTTACAGCATAGTATTCATCCCTCAAGTTTGCTAAGGTCTTGAGAAAAGTCGTGCAACCAGAACCAGGGCGTCCCAGGACCACTAGAGTATACATCAGACAAAAAAAAAAAGTGGGACGGGAAAAGGGATGCTACACACAAAGCATTTCTCCGGGTTTAACTACACCTTCAAAGCCGGTGAGAATACTGCGGATAGGCGGGTGGCGGGCGGTCTGTATCTTGGACATAAGAGTCTTGTAGCTGAACATTGATCCAACAGTCGGCTGGAAAGTGTTTGTTGCTCCCAGACCAATGACTTCCAGGTCACGGAAAACGACTCCAAGCGTTCTTTCAAGGATCTGAGCTTCGTCACGTCTGGAAGAGGCCAAAAACATAAATTAAACATCTCCTTCGGTAATAACGGATCACACCTTCGAACCACATCATCCAAAGTCTTCTTGAAATCGAAGTTTTCTGGATTCACGGGAAGAGTCGCAGTAGAGCTCATGAACGAGCTCTTCTGTCGAAGCTGTCGAAGCTGGCGTGGTGAGTGTTCCGCCATCGACCGCGACCTTCGAAGCTCCTGCACAATGAGAGTGTCCGGCAACTCGATATTCACGCGAGCTGGGCGTGGAGCATCGAGAGTAGCATCAGACCTTGTAAATAGACGTTGCTGGTGTTGGGGATCTGAATATTCTGACCGCGTTCTCCTGATTTGTTGCTGGGGATTGCGAGGGTACATATCCGTCATACGTGGGGGCATCGAAAAAAGGTCTGCCACGGTCAAAGGATGCTCTACCTCGCGAGAGGGTGCGGGAAACGGGATTGCAATGTTCATGGTCTGCCCGCTATTATCGACGCGAGGCCCCGAGGAGTAGGAGCGCTCAAGAGGGAGAATAGAGGGACTATCTGACATAGACGTAGGGGAGAGTGGAAGTTCCGCCTCACTGGTAGCTGGAGGAAGGCCAGGCGGATACGTGGGGTCCATGATGTGCGGGGGTGAGCGAAGAAGAGCTACCTCCAGCTGGAGCATTTGTCATTTTTAAGTAACGCACTGCTATGTGTTCGGAGCCAGACTTCCTATTTCATATCCAGATCCGAATAACGTTAAATAAAATGGTGTCACGATGGTCTGCCATTCGGAACGCGTCAGCCCTGCAAAGGGTGATCCAAATTAAACGCAAACTAACCAAGGTGGAGATTTTTTGGTGTACCCGGGGCCCGGGTAATCCTCAAGGCTCGAAGCTTGTAGTTGAGCGCTGACTTATCACATCTCTAAAACGTTGCAAAATTTCCGAACACTACGGGATCGAGAAGATGTCTATAGAGACACAACGATATAGAGGGTGGGTAGAGAGCCCCGGCTGGAGAAAGTTGACGCTGACACCAATTCATCTCCTGTGACTGTGAAACGTCCACATGGTTGTTGTTCTAGACGATGTCCTTGACACATAGAATGATATTTCTCTTTCCCAATCCTTCCGAAATGTAGAGTTGCAAACCAGAAATGGTCGTGTAGATGCTTGAATTCGAATGTGAGGATTGGAGCCCAATTGGGCAATAGAAGGGAATTAGGCAGAGCCCGACACGTAGTAAGATATCGAAAGTGGCAACGATGTTCCAGAAGTAGAAGAGTATTCTGGAATTTGTAGCGTGGGTGAACCTGCCAAAATCAGACCTTCATTTCTCTCGAAGTCGTTGGATCATTCATCCTGCCCGAAAGTTCAGAGACCAGAGAGCACGGGGTTGGGGTCGAGTAAAGAGAAAGGGGATGCAAAAGGAGAAGAGTTGGGTGCTCGGGCATCGAACCGGGAGTAGGCCTTCACTAGTGGATAGGATGACGAGCATGGTGACCTGAGGGCATGAATGAATTCTCAGCGCGATCAGGAACTAGTATAGGGCGTTATATCAAAAGACCACAGGAACGTGAAAGAGCAAGGGCAGAGCAAGTGCGTCGTGCGATACAGTCATTCTTCGTGATATATTACGCGGTATCCTGGGAGGAGCAAAACGTGGCGTCAAATACGGCAGGCGGAAAACAATAACTGAAAGTCGATTCTGGCAGACTGAGAAAGCCATGATTGACTGAGGAGAACGGAGGGCTATCAGCAGCTTACGTATATGTCCACACCCTTTTCGTGACTGTGAGTCTTAAAGCCTCTTGTCGAGGACTGTATTGTGTCCAGTAGCTCCACATAGAGTAACATGTCATTGAGTTTGTTGGGCAAAGTTTCCAGGCATCTAGTTCGAGTTGTTTGAGAGGTGAACGGATAATATACAAAGTAAATTCACTTTATGCCGTATTCTGTTGGCTGCCACCTCAGATACTGACTGGATCGCGGCCAGCGTGAATCGGGGGATTAGAAACTCTTGGACTGTGTGCTAAAAAAAAACCATCATTTATGTATTTACAGTGCAATTACCACAATTAAGAACTAACGCACATCTAGGAGACAAAGAGACTGCGAGTGGGTATTGCATAGACTCGAGAGGACCGAACTGGGACTGAGGTTAAATTAGCCGCCTTTCAAAACGTTAAACATCCGGCGTTTCGAGTGCACCACCCTACGAGGGTTAACAAAGGTAAAGCCAATGCCATAGAATCATTTCCCTCTTTGCAGGGTTCCCCGTTTAAGAAAGAGCGCACTCAACAAGACAAGTGGCTGCATGTTTTTTTGTGACAATTTGCAGTCATGTGCGCCTGCGCGCCTGTGACCATCGAACGCGTAAGCAACATTGACTCAGGCCAGTCCGAGCAGGCCCTGCCCCGAGTAATTTGATATGGTCCTTGGTGGCGTTCAAGCTTCAAGACTCATCGTAGTTATGCACATCGGGCCGAGAACCTCAGGCAGGCCTCAAAGCCTCACCATTGCCACCATTCAAAATCGTATCACTTTTGGAAGCCTCGCACATCTCGGGTGATATACTTGGGTCAACAACATGCTGTACGTCTGCTGTAGTGCTGTAGTGCACGTGGTGTAACACCTCCGAAGTCCTTTGGATGCACGCGATTGACACTGGTGGTCACCCTGGGGTATGTTCGACTATATTAGATGGAAAAATTTGACTCATGTCTTCGTCCAAGGACACATCTGTCGAGGCAAGGGTTGCAACAGCCTCAGCACCTGATCCTCAGGGACGAGCTTTACAGGCTTTGAACTTCACTGTCAGCACTCTTGGTGTCATCAAGGACCTTGCTCCATTGAGTGTTGTCAAAGGAGCACTGGCTGCCGTACTTGGGGTGCTTCATCTCATACAGGTCGAGTCGGGCCACATAACCTTCATCTTGTCCTCCTGGCTGAATCATTATCCCCAGCAAACGGTCACAAACTACACCGATTTCGCGGAAATTGCAGACCAATGTCATAGGATCGGCTTGATCATTGCGCGAACCACTGACGGGGTTTTCGAAGGATATGTCAGTCCGACCATGCAAGATTTACTTTCTGACTTGAAAGCGTGTGCTATATCCTCCATCTAAATCTCCAGATGCTCGAACTAATTCTCTATACAGCTTCCTGGAAGGTATTATGACCACTTTGGAACACAAAGCCCACGGAAGTGTGACGTCTAAGCTCTTGCACGTAGCGATCGACCGCGACCTCATTGTGACATGGCAGAGGGAACTGGATCGAAGACTTGTACTTTTCAATGTGAGTGTTTGGCATAAACCACTTCTTGCTAGTATGACCAACATGTGTACCAGACAGAGCTCAACATTACCGCGAATTTAGATATTCACCAGCTTCGACTTTGGTTTGAGGAATTTCGGAGCAAAGCAGTTGTGAATGTGCAAGTCAAGCCATCGTAGACCACTGAACGGTATTAATCGTCTTTGCAGAGAACGGCCGTCCCAAGGAACTTTACCAGCAAAACCGTCAATGTTTTTTGGTCGAGATGCATTGCTCGCGGATGCGGTGCAACTACTATGCGCATCAAAACACGTAGCGCTCATAGGCCCAGGTGGCATAGGGAAAACCAGCATAGCAAAAGCTATCCTAAATGATGATGCTGTCGCGCAAAGCTTTTCCGAGCTGCGATATTTCGTGTCTTACGACGACATGGATGCTTCTCAGTGCACGTATGCGACGTTTCTTGCTCATATTGCCCGTGCTATTGGTATAGCCTCATCAGAAACAAGTATGCGCACTCTCGTGTCCAAATTCTTGTCATCTTTCAGAGTGCTCCTCGTCCTCGATAATGCGGAGACATTTCTTGATGCGAAGAACGATGCGGATCGCATCGCTGAGTGTCTCGACAACTTCGGAGCTCGCTCCAACGTCGTTCTCGTGCTCACAACTCGGGCAACATCTCTTCCACCCAACGTCAATTGGGAACGTCTTCATGTCCCTGTGTTGGAAGAAAGCCCAGCATGTGCCACCTTCCAAATGATATACCGAACCCCGATAGGACCGTCTACCCTTCTCAAGCTGTTATCATCTGTCGACTTCCACCCCCTCTCGATAAACATCCTTGCCCATGTAGCCGTTCAGAATGAGTGGTCTCCCCGTGAACTGGCTGATGCGTGGGATTCCCAACATGCTCTTCTGCTCGAAAATGGCGGTGGAAAAATATGGAGTTTGGGCATCACAATTGAAACTTCAATCAACTCGCCGTCGCTCAAGAAACATGAGGATATTGTGTATGACCTGCTCGCTTCCATTGCTTTTCTTCCCCAGGGAGTACCAAAGGCCCACCTAGCGACAATTTTTCCATCACACTCCGTGGTCACACGGTGTGTAGATCGATTGTGTAGTCTTTCACTGACTTACCGCAAGAATGGTTTCATTACGATGCTTGCCCCAGTACGACTCTATATATTGGCCCAGTACGGCAACAAACACACTGCCTTTGGGCCTCCATTTTCTCGGGTCGTGTCCCATTATAATGGCTTGATAGATGCGAACCCTATCGATCCAACGCTTGTCTGCGATGAGGGTGTCAATATTGAACATGTCCTAGATCATGGACTCTTTCAATCTTCACCTTCAACAATAGCTGCAGCCTTGTGTCGCACAACGCGCTTCGTACTCGCCGTAATTGACCACAATCCTCGTCCGCTTGCCCTGTTGCCCACAGTGTTGTCTGTTCTGCCAAACACTCCCATCAAACTTTTCGCCTCCATCAAAAGTCAAAATAGGGAAGCTCTGGTCGAGAAGGCTTACTGTATCCTCTTCATAACATTGTTGATGTACCGAGTGGGACAAATTTCTGAGTCAATACAGGCACTCGAGAATGCTCGGAACACACATCCCCATGACATCTTTCCACCTCTTCGTCATCGTTTCTTGCGAAGCTGTGACATACAGATAGGCGACGTACATTCCACCTTGGGAAACTACGCTGCAGCACAAGGGGCATACGAAGTTGCTTTAAGACGTCGCACTTACCTGTTTTTCAAACGAAAGACGGACCATGTCGATGATGCGCGGATCATGCGCAAGCTCGGCGGAGTTCTGCTCTCGCGAGGCGATCCTACCGCCGTTCACCTATGTCTAGCAAGTGCAGTACTTCTGGAACGCCGTGGGAGATCCAATGCCGCATGGGAGGAAGCTCGTCGTGATGCCGCATTTGCAGATCTCTTTGCTGGTAACACCGAAAGTGCTGAACGCTACTTTCAATCAGCTCTTACTACGTCAACTTTGGCAAAGAACCAGTTTTTTCACCTGAAGATGCTCCTGAGCATGGTCGAGATATGTCATCGACGTGGAGACATTTCAGAATCAAAAGTTTTTCAGAACCGGGTGGTTAAGTGCATCCAAGACTCGCCAGAGCCCGAATCTCAACCTGCGTTTGTGGCTTTGTTTACTGTAGCTTCGTATGCGTCTCTCGACGGCTATATCGTGGACGCCCGGGCTCAAATACGTTTACTTCTTTCTTCACTTACCGCTCACTCCTTGGCAGTCCATATACGAACAGTGGATTGCTTTTACCTTGCAGCATGCATAGAACTGCGCGCAAACGATCTTCGGACAGCGACCAAACTCTTCTCACAGACCGTCGAATATTGTACAGCTGCCTCCGAAGTGCATCTCCAGGCGCAAGCACTGCGTGCTCTTGGGGAGATATACCTTTTGGAAAGAAGAGTCTCAGCAGCAACCGCGCGATTCGCGGAAGCCACTGTGCTCTGTGAATATATGGGCATCAAACCTGAGAAACTCTATTATTCACGGTTCTCGTGCTACCGTTTGAGCGATGCTTTTCAAGGATGGGGCCTTTTCCAACAGGGCCTTCTTCTTGATCCTATCTAAGCATCACGGTCTTTTGGATGTTATTGATCTTTGACATTTGTTTGACATGCCGGTACCATTTTGTCTGTCTTCCGTGAAAGTTTCATGTTCAAGGACCAGCACTTTGACAGTTATTGCAGTCCAGGTTTCTTTGTCAGAGCATCCGTCTTACATCGATCTGTGCATAGACGTATTTGTACAGCATTTTTGCTGTAGTCCAGTCTGGGGAGTCAAGTGTATGTTTTAGCTTTACGTGTTGTTCTAAAAGCAACTACGAAGTTCTCAAGCTTAGCGCTCAGCGCTCAATGTAATACAGGATCCTGGTGCCGGAACTAGCTCTGACTGGCTCTCATGCTTATCTGAATCCGATCTTTCAAAGCCATTATTTGGTATAGCCCCACTACACTCGAGGACGCTCTCCTCTTGAGTTACAATCTCGTCATAGTCATGAAACGTGGACGGCCTACAGGCACAGAATATTGACAGATGATCGTATAGAAGGCTGGGAAGCGTCACTGCGAAGGTACGGTCAATCTTTTTTCAAACATCATTGGATACTTCATCAATATCGTATCGCCTTGGGAGTCAATCAGCATTTATTATGGAGGGAATTCAATAACAGCCTAAATACAAGCCTATCCTGTCGACTCTGTCTTCTAGGGCCCTCACATCATGACAGCGTTCAATACCACGGAAATACAGGCGCAGCAGTTGAATCCCTTGACGCCGATGGCCTTCCTCGCTCCCGATGCTGGATTCCAGGCTACCATTGCGGCATATGTTATGGCGGGATCTGTGGGAGTGAGTCTATACATCGCACTCGAAAGATAGTAGTTCCTGATTGAGCTCTTCCATTCATAGGCTTTGATATGGGATATTCTCATCAACGTCGACAGCGACTATAAACTGCTATTTCGACACAAAATTAGTATACCTACTTTCACGTATTTCCTTTCCAGGTTAGCCGGTTCACTTCTGTTCCGATCCTTGTACTAACGATCTGGCTGATAGAGCAGGTGTTCTCGTGTATGTTCTTATCAATGTGATCTTCCAAAGTAAGTGAAATTCTTGACACCTGATTGCCCGTCGTCCATGTGTTTATATAATGTACTTTAGCTGCTGCACTCCCAAACTGTCAAGTGATCAAGAAGACAGTCTGTGTTCTGTATCATGTGGCATTCTCTTCGACATCTTTCCTCTTTTTCCTTCGCGTCCGGGCGGTCTTCAACCAAAATAAGATCGTGGTAGCAATCTTTGCCGTCCTCTGGCTTGCGGTACTCGGTGGCTCTCTGACTGTCGCTACGGTCGGAAATGCAGTTCATCTTGGTCCTACCCGCTACTGCCGCGCTACAGCTCTGAAGCAGTACGCAAGTGCAGCTCCCATCACATTTGCAATCAATGATACATTTGTGTTCCTGGCAATCTCGTGGCGGCTGTTGTCTAACGCTACCCTTCACGAGCACCAACTGCCCTTCAGATCTGTGGTGCTCGGAGAATTTCTTCCGGCGTTCTCACGAGCCATGCTGCAGGATGGTCAAGTCTATTACCTGTGAGTTTATTGTTCAGACTTATATGCATCTCTTTGAATCAGTATTAGGGTATCTGTCACCAGTAACATTGTGGTCGCGGTCATCACATGGGCGCGCGATGTCCCCCTTGCCTACCGTCTTATGTTCACAGTTTTCAACGTTGCCCTGACAAACATGATGGCCTGCCGAGTCTTCCGCCACACTAGATTTGGTGATTTTAGGGAGGAGACTATCTCCACGCGATGGATAGCGTCCCGAATCGGTCACCTCGAGGACATTGAGTCTGGCAGCTCGGAACGTATCAAGTCACAGGCCCGTTTCGTGTCTTTTCGACGGAATGATGACTCGGACATGGAATTGCGCGATGTTCCTCCAGAGGAGGTCAAAACCATGGCGGTAAAAGCAGGAGATGAGAAAGCGAAGGCAGTTCATGCGAATGAAGATCCCTCGGCGTGAGGGTCGAGGCCTGTGGGATGGACTCAATTCTGCACAACGGACTTGAACAGACAATCTATGGATGGTTACCGCGGGATATTCATTTGTTGTGTAATATAACATGATAAGAACAGTACATACGGAATCCCGCCGGAGGACAAGGTATTCACACCCTTGTCAATACCTTATCAGACCAGCTAGTTACCACGGTCGCGCTTATATTAGAAAGTTGCATTGTCAACGGAACCTTGAGTGAGTCATACATAAAAACACGGCGATGTCTCCCGTTTTCATGCGCGGTTTTATCTTTATGCTAAGATTCAAGATCAGAAATCTTCCTACCTCGAACCTTGATTGTGAGGATAACATCATAATTAATGGTTCAAAATGTACTCTCAGCCGAGACACTGCTTCCTAAATTGTTGGGAGCTAGATGCACCTGCATTCTGGAAGAGATATCGTTTGGTGGGAAGAGTTCAAAACATTCCAAACCTGACTTCATGATCTTGGACAGACATGGAATGAAATACGTGTGAAGAGCTCCACAAGTGGATTCAAGGCGGGTTAGAATCAATATGAGGAGCTGAAAAATTTCGAGGTTCGAATGGAGCGTCATAGAAAGCATCCAGGCACGTCCGGCCACCCTCAATGCTGTGCTGTGTTTGATCGAGGGATTGCACTTGCTACACTTGCTGCGGGCGGATTGATAAGACATGGCTAGAGGTAATGCAAGGTCCACATTCGTTGGATTATTCTAGGGTAAAGCCATGTTCACATTCAACTGTATAGAAAATGGGAAGAACGTTCATGAGTGGATGTTAGAGGGAGATCTGTGGAAAACTGAACCCGATTTGGATATGCGATCATACAACACGTGCCTTCTTCGAACAGATAATCACATGCATATGGGGGAAGTCGCCAAAAACGTTTCTTATAAAATCCAGACTGCGTCAAGGCTTATCTTCAAGTTGTTTCCTGCCTCTTACCGTCATGTCAACTATGACGGCCCCAGAAACCAGACAGCCCGCCGAGTTCACCTTCATCTCCCGCGTAGCCTCCATTCCTCTCGTAGCCTCCTCCCTCGAGAGCATTGATGACGCGCTCTCCAAGAACACGTACACCCGTTTCTCCTACTCGACCGCCAAGGAGTTTTCCCACTCGGCGATCAAGTTTGTTGAACCCATACAGGCCCGTCTCAGCCCGATTATCTGTCAGGCCGATGATATCGCCAACAAGGCTGTCGACGTTGTCGAGTCGCGGTACCCTTATCCGTTCAAAGCAAAGCCCGAAGAAGTTGTCTCTTTGATACAGGAAAGAAAGCAAAATGCGACCGACTTCGTCGCAGATGCTTACAACGGAAATATCAAGACTCCGGCGATTAATGCCGCCACAGATATCGACAAAGTGCATTTTTTCCACCCTCGCTTGACACACTTATTGAAGCCACGCTTAGCGTTTTTCACCTTTGGTCGACTACTATGAGGTTGCCGTAAAACGTACAAATAGTTCTGAAGCTGGCCCGTCGACACCTCCGGACGCGAAGTATCAGTATCAACGCGCACTCGCTCTTTCGAGGACGCTTAAAGACAATATCTATGTGTATTCAAGCGATCAGTTCAAGCATCTCCAGGCGCAGAATGCCCTTGTGTAGGTCATGAGTCCTCGCCTTGGCTCGTCATTGACAAGTTGTTTTGTCTAGGCAACGCGCCACAGAAACTGCCCAATCCATCAATAGCATCGCCACCTCTTCCGTCGCTTCCGCATCGAACCAGATCCATAGCCTCTCAGACACCATGATTGCGGAGCTTCAGAAACTTCAAGCATCTACTGCCTCCTTTTCCGCGTCTATCCGATCCTCAGTTCACGACTCTGCTACGCAAATTCAGAACCAGATTCCACCGCAATTCCAACAGACCTATACGGAAGTGTCAAACAACCTTTCAGCGGCAATCGCGGAACTTCGAAAGATCATCGCCAGAGAGAACATTACGATTCAGGAAAAAGTTAGTCTCGTCGGACACGAGGTGCAGAACCGCATCAACCCAGTCCTCGAGACGCTGAAGAAGGGTGTGTCGGAATTGTTGTCGCGTGGAAGGGAGGGAACTTCTCATGCACCGCCTCGCGCCGCCGGCGTTAATGGCACCTAACCGCTTTCGTTCTAGATTCTCGCTTACGCTATCTTACGTTCCAGTTGGTATGTTACGCCACATCACGATCCACCCCTTCACATAATCACCCATAGACTGTACTGTGCCTGCCGCATTTCACATTTGTACGCCTCGGAGACACTTTCATAGATAGCTCATATTACCTTCTTGTCTTTTCGTGCATTATCCGTCCTTGATAGTATTCAATCCTCGGAGGCTAGCAGTCCGCCGTGTTGCTGCTTAGTTTGTTTTCTTTTTTCACTTGATAGTCTGATACTGCGTTATCGTGCCAGTGGGAGCTTATCCACGCGTCCTAAGTTTTAACATTGTTTCGCGCAAGGGTCACTGAAAATATATGCCCACACGTTGTTGAAGATGTCTATAATAATAGTATGCATAGGTATATGGCACGAGGTTACCTGATAAATAACTGCATAGTTCAGACCAAGCGAGATTCTACGCCAATTTCAACTGTCCACTCCCTAATACGATCACTTCTCCGGCCAGTGCGAGCGTGTTCTTCTCCGCGTTCCAGGTGATTTTCAGGTCGCCACCTCGAGCGCTGACCTGCTTGGCCTTTGTTTCCGTAGAGCTAGCAATTTTCAGTCGCTCATACCAATACGGTGCCAACAGACAGTGGGCAGATCCGCACACGGGATCTTCGTCTCCTGGAATCACACCTGGAGCAAACATGCGAGAAACAAATAGATGTTCGGTGTTGGAGCTTTGAGTTGTATATATGTTGGTATAGAATCCCGTCTCTCTCTTATATAGATGTTGATGTCAGATTATTTCGATGCAGCGAAGTAGAATGGACTAACGAGAACAGTGGCGTTGACGGGAAGATTCTTGAGATCCTCCTTCTCATCCAAGACGTAAATTATGTCTAAAAGGCGAGCTTAGCACATGTACGCTATATGACGTAGAGGTTGATCATTTATAAACTCACAATGTTCGAAGCCTTTCCCGCCAGAGGCAATATGATTGATCGAGAGCTCCCTACCAGAGGTCCTTTTAAGCACTTCCGAAATCCGTAAGAATTCTTCAGGAGACACCTCCTGCGTCCTTGTATCCGGAATTTCAATTTGAATGAGCCCGCCTTGGCGTTTCTTAGCGATAACGATGCCACGAGACCGTGTATGTAGCTCAACTACTTCTATTTCCTCCGCCACATCGGCCCGCTCGAACACAGCTTTTGCCGAAGCCATAGCACCATGTCCACACATGGGGGTTTCCTCCTTATTCGCACTGTACCATCGCACGGAAAAGGAGACTGTCTTGAGCTTATCGGAAGTTGGTAGAGGAAACGCGGAGAGGAATGCGGTGATAGGTTGATTTAAATTCTGTGCGATGTCCTCGAAAACATCTTCTGGCTGAGTCAGGTCGGTAAAGACGACGGCTGCAGGGTTTCCACTCGTGGGCGTACTAGCGAAGGCGGTGAGGAGGAGGAATTGTGCAGACATGGGAGTTACAGGTAGATATTGAAGGGTCGGTAAAGGTTGCCATTTCGAGAGATGAGTCACTTACATGGAATCGGGTGATTGATCCGTTAAAGTGTTATTCAAGGGAACTATCGCTTACTATCGCTTCCTATATAAGTTTGTAAAGCAAGCCTGAAGCTGTATACGAAACTGGTTATCTTCAAGAGGTAAGGTCACCAGGGCAGGCCCTGATGGAATTGGATTTCGAAGACGAGCCTCTCAAATTCTCGCAAAGGATGATCGAGCCATTCGTAAAACTCTGCTTCAATAGGAAGAACAAGCTCAGTCTTTAGACAGGCACAGTATTAAGGATACAGAAGGCATAAGCAAGACTAGAATTACACACAACAATTTCGGATATATAAGGATATTGGAGTTTATAAAGGGGGGTATGATCCAAGAGGGGATGCGTATCAACAGCAGGTCCGCATCTTGCCAAACGAACAGCCACGACGTCGCGACCCCAGCTGATAACATGAACCTGAGAAAGATAAGATAAGAAGCCTTAAAAGGCTCAAAATGAGCCCTTCAAAGTCTTCCGTCGTCTCGTCAGTGCCCCAGCTAAAGCTACGACGAATGCCAAGAGAAACCATCGTCCCCACCATTTAGACCGCGCCGTAGAAGGAGGAGGACCTGTTGGTCGTTGAGGTAAGCTCCGGCGCATTCTCTTTGTCTTGCTGAGTTTGGAGTCCTACAAACGATGTAAAAAATTGAGTTGAGGTCCAAAGCAAATGTATAAGAGACGCACAGTATAAGGAGGGAAACGGAAGGAAACGATCCAGTCAATCCTGCAAGGTGTTCAACAGGAGTACACGAGGGAAAGAAAGGGACGTACCATCCAGGCGAGTCAAGGGAGGCTCGATGATGTGTGAACGTTTCGAACCCGTATTTGCCGGTGTGCGATCCGTCTGTTGTTAGTTTCTCAGAAATTGTCAGTGTCAGGGCGTAGCAGGACACGCTTACATCCACTTGGTCCAACACCACCGAAAGGCAGACCATCCGCTGTGGAATTCATGTGTCAGGTAGCTCAAAGACAAGCCAGAATGAAACTGACCGCCAGGGTATATGATGGTCTCGTTAGCCACAGCAGCCCCGCTCAATGTACTGTTGAAAACTATGATTACGAGGTATCAATATGGCCTGATGTGATGCGCAATAGCTTGCTTACCCTTTGACTTGAATGCCGAGTTCTGTGAAAAGACGTATAGGGCCAATGGGTGATCACTAGCACACACACGGTCACTACATCGTACGACCAAGCGCGAAACTGCGTTTTTACCGAGCATTAATAAAGGCAATTGCTTCGTCTACGTCTTCCACGGGAACGATGGGTAGCAGGGGGCCAAATATTTCTCTGTGGCCTTTTCAGTTTGCGAGCAAGGGGAACGACAGAAGGGGATACATACTCGCTCATGAGAGAATCGTCTGGCCTGACATTCTTAACAATAGTTGGCGCAATGAACTTGGTTGCCTCGTCCGTTTCGCCACCAATAACGACCTCTCCTTTTGTATTATCGAGTAGTCCCTTGATGCGTCTGTATGCCTGAGTAGTGATTATCCTTGAATATGCACCAGGTGCGGAAGGGCCATCCGCTTCAGGGTAAAATGATTTGTGGCTAGGAGATATATTTTATTTAGTGTACGTTTCGCATGTGGTTGATGAATCTTACACTTCTTTGAGAGCGTCAATAAATTTGTCCTGGAAGTGTCTTGGGACGAGGATGTAGTCGGGAGCGACGCAGGTTTGGCCAGCGTTGACGACTTTCCCCCAAAGGATACGTCGTGCGGCCAATTGAAGATCACAATCCGGGTCAATGATGACGGGGGACTTGCCTGCGTGATGGTTAGTTCGCTGAAGGGTCATCGATGAAGGAATTTCAGTCACCTCCAAGCTAAATGATAGACAAGTTAGGTTTTGAGAACATAGGAGTCATAGGCTACTTAACGAACCTCCAAAGTCACGGGGGTGAGGAATTTGGCCGCTGCATTTGCAACAATTTTTCCAACACGGTTACCACCTAGTAACTATTCAGAACTTGCATGACGCGAACTTCCTGGCCAAGCCATACCTGTATAAAGGACTAACAACTTTTATTAGACGGTAGATGTCGAACAGATTGGCAATAAACTCACTGTAGTCCCACTGAAGCTCGAGAAGCTACAGTGATGTTGAGCTTGAAAGGTTAAGGGACGAGAGAATGTATTCGGGGCCAGACCTTGGTGCTTTCTGGAACAGAGCCATTGACCACGCGAACCAGGTCCTTATCCAAGTATTTATGGATCGTCTCAGCAAGCAGCGAACTGACTGCTGGTGTAGACTCAGATGGCTTGATAACTATGGCATTTCCGGCCGCCAAAGCTGCTGCCTAATTCATACTCTCCAATAAGTCACGTCGCCGACGGGAAAAGCCACTGAGCATACCAAAGGACCGATAGTCAACCACAGGGGATAGTTGAAAGGGCTAATAGCCAGCACGACTCCCCTCGGCTCTTTGTAGATGACGGGTCGCATAAAACCGAAGTTGATTGAGAACTCCGCCTTCTGGGGCCTTGCCCATTTCTCGACGTTATTATATGCGTTCATAGCCTCGCCGATGCTTGCATTGATCTCGAGACTGGCGGTGTACGCGTGACGTGCTGAGTAGAACGCGTTATCGAGGTGTAAAAAGACTCACAAATGCCCTTCGAGAGGTGGTCTACCCAAGTCTGACGTCAACGCTTCCTCGAAACGTTTTTCATTGTCTTGGATCAGGTATGCGAGCTTGAGAAGTTGGTATTTCCGGTAGGCAATATCCTTGAGCCTTCTGGTTTCAAAACCGGCACGAAGCTCTGCGTGGATCTAGGCAAGTCGTTAGTTGAGGGAGGTGCGTGACGATGGGTCGTTACCCACTTTATCGAGCTCCTCTAATGGTGTGTACACAAGCTCTGGCATGGTTGTTGGGGTCAAGAGGAGTTACCCTATAGACCGTGTGTATAAAGAGTTGAAGAAGATATGCTTGTGATTTTCAGGCAACTGGCGGGTAAATCGGGACAGGAACAAGATTTGATTGGTTTTTTTGGCGTTCTTACGCGTCTTCTTCAACACTATGCCTATGGCCACGCTCTCACGGGACGCCTTCAAGACGTGTCGTGTGATTTAGGAAGATCAGCAGACCCTTTTTTTGGTGGATGCGGTGGATGGAAGCTAAGGGCTGTAAGTGTGGGCATAAATCACGCGATGCTGTACCTGAAAAGCGCCTATCAATCAATCAATGTTGTTTCGATTGAGCCACAGTTGCATGGTTCACGAATACTTATATATTATACTATGACTATGGTTTGTGAGTTTTTTGTTATTCTTCGCAGCCGTATTCCAACGTGTGTGGCCCGCAGTGAAACCAAAAGTGCCAACGTTGGCCGCTGCATTCTCCGAGCAAAACACATGACATCCGAGGCCACTCCTCCGTCTTCAAGTTCCTTTCACCTCCCTCGATGCTCGCATGTCTACCACAGGATCCCACGCCCTAAGCTACCAGACAACTCGCCCAGGTGCCGAGCCAGGCATCAATCCACGTCGGATCTACTCGGCAGCTCAACTTGGCTATGGGGTCTTCAAGCAAGAGTGTGTCATCGAAGTGGCCGACTATGACGCCGACAACGCGTCTCTACGGCGCATGGGAAATTCGGAACTGATAGACCTGTTGAATGAACCTAGTCCGAAGCAGGAGGATCCGCTGACTGCGTCTAATCGCTCGTCTACACAATTTGGCGTTAGGTGGATAGATATTGGAGGGTTGGATTGGAATCTCATTAGTGCTGTCGCGCTAAAATACAGTGGGTCGCATGTATCCGAGTACACTGTGGGTGGATCTCATGTCTCTGTTCAACAGATCTTCATTCTCTCGCCCTTGAAGATGTTCTGCACGAACAGGGGCACAATCACTCCAAAGCAGATTACTACCACGAACATCTCTTCATCCGCATCCTATGCCACACACTAGAGCGTGACGACGATGCCATTGGAGTCCACCACGTTAGCTCACACATCCCCGATACTCGCACCGAATACCCAGGGTCATGGTTAGAGCTTGGCAAAGGAAAACTCGAGAAAATCGAAAAGAGTAGAACACATACTCATTTCGAACGACCGCCAGCGGTGCCACTGGGTCACGGTCATGCTGCTTCCCCTCATCACGAGCCCTTGCAACGGACGATGTCAATGGGACTCACTGGATTCTTCGGCGCGGTATGACAATGCACTTGGCTGTTTTGTAACACATCTGACATCCTTGTTCGCAGGCAAGGAAACGTCAGATTATGCGCTTAAGAGCTTTGACGAAAGGAGACCGTGTCAACGTCCACCACGAGCCACTGTCTATATTTTTGCTGCCTAACGGTATGGTACCTCGGGCTCAAGAAAATTTACGAGAAACTCAGATATTCCAGGCACCGTAATTACGATGCATCCGAAAGCGGACCTCGAGTTCACAGCGCCTATCCGAGATCGGCTGCTTAACCCTGATTCAGTTTTGCGAACGTCGGAAGACGCGTCACTTCTGGTGCAAGGGTTACTCGACTTAGGTACGCCTAATATCACTTCGGATCCCACTGCCCGCTTACATCAATCGTTTTTCAAAGTTGTGGATCGCGTGCTGGAAATAATGGACGAATACCAGGACAAGATCCACCTCGTCGAGCAAGACGTCCTTTTGAGGCCTGGGCTTGACACATTACGGACTTGTACGTCCAAATTGCCTATTTGCACTGCTTTCTGGAGTTGAGGCAATTCGGAAGTGCACATTCTTTCCGGCGACCTCATTATGCATAAACGCACTTTGGACCCGATAAAGGTGCTTATATACGGCCTTCGGCACCACGACCTAGATCGCTGTGTTGCTCTTGCTAATCACGCCGAGGCTGAGGCCGGCCTTGCTCTGCTATCAGGCGCACCGGGTGCTCCTAAGAAGCAGCAGGTACATGGTTACCTCAGTTATAAGACGAAACTATACCTGGTATACTGCTTATTGTGGTATAACTTTATTCCTCTTTTGCTAAAACTTCTTCTCGTACGATTACTCAGGCCGATGTGAGCGATCACATGGATTTCGTACTCACCAGCTTGGACATGTTCGCGGGTCTGGCTGAGAACCTAATCAACTTTGCGTTCAATGTGTGTGTGAACCACGTCATCGTATCATCCGTGACTAAGGAACTCCCAAAGACGGCGTCGTACGAGATGAATCAAGTCATGCAAGTTCCTTGTGGCACCCAAGATTGATAAGGCTGCTAACGCATGATGTCATTCCGGCAGGCGAAGGCTTACACTCGCGACGATCATCTTCCTTCCGCTGACATTACAAGTGGGATACTTCGTGAGCCCGAGTCCCCAACGCTTCACCATCACGAACTGACCCCAAGTTTCTTCACCCGTAGGGGATGAACTTTGAAGACTTTCATTCAATTC
>JABAJS010000153.1:0-27517 GCA_018221635.1 Tephrocybe sp. 10521TJB
TTCGCTCTTGCCCACGACGTTAATCAATGATGAATGCCCTAAAGACAGTGTCCTTACCATCCCTGAGCTTCTGTCCCTTATCTTCGAGTTTTCAACAAAAGAATCTATCACCAATGCCATGTGTGTTTGCACACTTTGGGTAGACGTGGGGAAGGCACATGTATGGCGAGAATTGGAGGGAGACGACATCAATGGTCTCTTGGGATTACTCACATCCTGGACCGACGGTATAGCACCGGAATTGATGGTAAAAATCTGACGATGCTCAAAAACCATGTTATACTGACCTGCTCTTGTTCAGATTGCTCATACTGTAGACTGGCAACGCTTTCTTCAGTATTCAAGCCTCGTGCATTCTCTGTGTCTCACACGAGTCTCATGGGAAGGGATAATCAAAATTCGAGCCGCTACGCTAACTTTCATGGCTGAATCCCGTCCTGTCTACAACGTTTTCCCCAACCTCAAGAAGCTTACATGTGCCGCAGATAAGGAAGAAGTTTTTCGTCCATTCCTTGCTTTCCTCCATGCCGGAGTGACCCATTTGTTGCTTGACGTTCCCCCAACTCCGACATGGGTGGAATTCTCATCCCTGCGCAACACTTGTCCAGCCTTGTATATGTTGGGCTTTACGGCACTTCATGCGACATCGACTTTCTTCGCCCAGCTTTGGCTGTCCTTCAGCAACTTCCATCACTTGTTACTATTGTTCTTCCGAGTCGATCAGCAACATACCCCATGTTAGAAGCATTGTCGAAGTTCCCAGCCCTGGAGGAAATCCAAGCTTCTATTGTACTTGGTGACTCTTGCAGTGATAGACATCCTGATTCTCTCTCTTTTGACTCTTTTGACCGCCGCGCCTTCCCTGTGCTCAACGCCCTGACGATATCCGGATGCTTATATCAACTCTCGCAGCTTCTCGATGACGAAAACTTCTCATTCCACATTCCAACGTTAACTGTCGAGTTCATCGAATGCAGTAATAATCCCGTCCCAGCTCTCCAAAAGATCGCCGCGAAGTGCAGTCGAGTCACAAATTTCACACTAATTGACGCTGAATGCGTGCCTTCCCCATTCTCTTTGCTGCAACCTTTCCTCACCTACAATCTCACTAGCTTGCGTGTACACGCCCGCTGTCCACTGTCCTATTCCCTGTCAGAGATAGAGGAACTGGCCCAGTCCCTTCCGACAGTTGAATTTCTGTCTCTCGAAGATTTTCTACAGTGGACTCCGTCAATCCCTCCAGGCGAATATCCCAAACTGACATTTGACCATCTACCGATTTTCGCCCGCCACTGTCAGAAGCTCTCCCATTTCGAGATCGAACTCGACACTATACAGCCGTGTGATTCATCACATTCTGATCTCGTTCCATTTGCTGCTCTTTGCCAACTTAATCTTCTCCGTTCATTCTCGTTCCTCATAGATTTCCCAGATTTGGACGGCGCCGCCACCAGAGCTCTTACCCAGCTATTGTCGTCTAACATGCGAGGAAACCAGTTCAATAATTCCTCCTGGAACGGCGGGGACAGTCGAGACTATGATGGTCCCAGAGGATGCAGGAAAATCGAACATGTGGGATACGAAGAGACGGTCAATCGCGAGGTGGCTGGGACGGAGGATATATGTACCACGATATGCTTCGGATACGGGATCGGATACAGGATCGGATATAGTTTAAACATATAGTTCCTTTGACCTGCAGTCTCTGAAAAGACTAAACCATGTTGCGCAGCGTGGCGGTCCACGCGATGTAAGATTGTCGATAGTGCGGAAAGACAGGACCTAAATGAGAATTGTATATCTTAATTTATTAAATAAAGTTCCCTAGCACGAAGGTGATAACGTGACGATTCAATTGTAAGACGCAGAAGCAACATCCAGTGGTATATAGGTCATTGATCACATCGTCTTCCTCTGACCAAATCCAACCAAAATAAATACACACCGCCTGCATCCAGCCTAAGTATGCTTCGTGCTATCATGTTGAGGGGTCATACTTATGAAATAGAATAAAGAAGATATTTAACGAAGATGTAATGCACACGAATTTCAAAGGCAGTATTCGAAGGATTAAACTTCTTCGACAGGGTTTATTTACGCTGCCTGACGCAGCGACCGTAAGGTGCTAAGTCTAAGACACAACGTCAACCTGGTCTCTTCCCTTGAGAGATCGGCAAATAACGAACCCACCTTACCCGCGAAAAAAGTATCCCATATACGCCGCGATCTGAAATGATTTTGGTCCAAACTCAGCATATGGCGGATGAAACGTAGTGGATCGATGCCAGCTGTAATCGTAATCATTCTACAGGCCTCGACACCGTTTCACGAAGAACTTGAACTTCAACCAGTAATAGCCAGGGATATCTCGGATGTCCTGCATGAGGTTCCGGGGCCGACTCGCAGCTACAACATGGCCGAACATGCGTGCAGGAGTGCATTGGCGGCAAGGAAAGCGCGACCACATGAACGATTAAATGATCTCCTCGACAAGTTGATAGTGAGTATAACAAAATACAGGGTGAGCGAATTGCAGATGGGATACATATTACATCCAGCGTAGTTTCCAGATCACTCAGTCACTGACTTGACTCGATGGGATCCACATGAACATCGAAACTTGCCTAATGATCTGAGGATCGACATCTCACTGGCGCCAGAGTTCAAACGATGATAGATCTGGGAAAGCATGCATGAGCAGGATTCGGATAACATCAAACTCAAAGCAAGCATAGTAAATTCGAAAGCAGGAGATCAGATTGCTAATGGTAGATTTCATAAAATAATTGCCAAGGCAAATTATTTTCGTTGCGATTCTGACAAAAGCTGTATCATCGTTGCGAAGATTGTAATATGGACGAAGATGATAGAAACAACACAACAACAAACTTGACACTCACAGAGAGCTAGCTTTGCACGAGCATAATAAACAAATCTTAGTTGGAGAGGAAGAGGAAGAAAAAGATAATGTCATTGCAAGAATGTAACACCTCTGGTAAGGAACTCCACTCCAAGTCCAACGGCCGCACAAGGCGAGAGTGTGCTCCAGCTGAGGCGTCGATATCTCTAGGACAGGCAGTAGACTCCTGCGAGCAGAATAAAAGTATTCGCAGGGGGACAATAATGCGAGTCCGGAAATGAGTTGAAGAGAACCAAACGAAAAAAAGGCTGCCTTATAAAGGCAATAACACGTGGTTATGCTTGGCGTTGTTTGTCTGAATTCGGACCACGCACAAGGTTGCCTTCCACGTCCACGCTTGTTCGTTCAGCGTATTGACCATTTGAATGGATAGCGCTGAATTCCACGCTGCAGTATGTCGCTCTCATTGATGTATTGAATCACATCTCCGATAAGTCAAGGTTTACGAAACTGTTCGCCTGATACCCCAAGCTCGAGTCACAAGTTATGGTAAGGTCTCAGTAAGGTATCATGAACTTGTGACTGGAAATAACTTTACACAAGGCCATATCGCGAAACTTGTTGGAATGCCACGACATTCACGACACGTAGGGCAGGGTCTGTTCTTTCCAGACTCCTCGTTTCTTGAAAATCTCAAATGGCGAACCTAGCGCTGAAATTTCTCTCGCCTGACGTGAATCCACCTGTTCCATGGCATCGTGTGATAGGTGCTTCGGGTGCCATTTCATCTCGTGGACCTGGCACACAAGGTGCTCAGCGACAACGAGACGCGCTCGTGGCGGAAGGCGTTGAAGTAACGACTGGTCGGACGGGGGATATGAGAGTTGACTTTGGACAATGGGGTTGGTTTCCAGAGGTTGGAACCATTGCGATTGCTGCGGGACCTGTAGTGCAAGACGCCGCACCTGATTTAGGCGATGACGAGTGAATTGAAAGGTACTTACTTGAGATCATGGTCCGCCATGCGGCCACCGAAGAGGGATGGTTTTCGTGTGTACTTAGAAAGGACTGACGGAGCCTCAGAGTTTTAAAGGATAACGATAAGTAATACATAACAGCAATTGTACAGCACGTTTAACTATAGATATACAAACGGAAATCATTACTCGGCTTTCATTACTGAATCGATTCGTGCAGTTTGAATCCGTGACCGAAGGTCTTTCCAAATAGGAAAGCCAAAGAATAAGGTATTCAAGATGTACGCAACCTGCAAATTAAGTCAGCGGTCCTGCTGAGATGTAATTGAACGTGAATACGCACGCCAGTAAAGAAACCTGTGTGTTTTCGGCACAAGGTGAATGCGTAGGTGGCCTCGAGAACATGCGCACCGCCAATGGCGTATGTCAGGTAATTGATCGGTGTAGAACCGATGAAGGAGTGCACGTATCGAGATGGTTCAAAAAATGGTGAGCTGCCGTCTGTAGGTGCGAGGTAGAAGTAGAGGAGCGCTCCGACAAAAATTCCAGTATTTAAAGCGTCTGTGGGGTAACGGAAGGATGCAATTTGGGGCGCCTTGATCTATTCAAGGAAAACATCAGGGAGCGATGTCGTGAATGATTTGGAAGACCCACCATGCCAAGCTTTTCTTGCGCAGTAGCTTTCATATCAAGTAAACGAGGCTTCACGTCATCGTAGCCTTTCAAAGGCGGTTCAATGGGGATGTACACTTCCTTCTTCACCCCGTTCTTGAGCGTACATGTCAAGGTCATACTCTTCGGACAATTACTGAATAATATAATTTGCGGCCAATGACTTGGTACCTACCTTAGTGTCGATGGCTGTCATCTCAGCGCTAGTGATGGGTTCGGTGACTTTGCCAAACCATTTTGCATAAGCGACCAAGGTATCAGGGTGATGCGACATGTAAGTGCGCAGAAAACCAGACTTCTCTGCTACGGGGTCGGACATTGTGGTAGACGAAATAAAGAAAGTAGATGGAAGTTTAGAACAAGAGGATCCAATTGACTCCGGTCCGCTTTGTTGCGTGATAGACCGGTCGTCCGGTGGCAATAAAATCGCCGTGTCCCGAGTAAAAAGATTTTCCCATTTTGTGCGCCACGTGCCTTGTGACTGACGCGTCAAACGCTGTCAAACGCGTCACAAATAGTTTTATAGCCTGTCATATTCCAACTTCAGATATTTTGCTGAAGTGATCACGGACGATCCCACGCAGGGCCTAAATCAAGACGGAATAAATATGACGGGCGATTTCTCTGGCTCGAAGAAGGTGATTTATAACACGAACACACCAAGTTCGCTCTAGTTGTCGCTAACATAAACATTTTTAAGACTGAAGAAAGTGCTATTTCATCTCAAAGTCGCCAAAAAGCAATGGGAACAATCGCATCAGATGATAATGAGGCAGACGCGGTGCTTGAGATGATCTTGGACGCGAATCTGGAAGAAGAGCAAAGGACAGAAATAGAATTCGGTTCTGGCATGGCAGAGGTAAGCGAGACTTGCAAGTCGTGTCACTTCCGAAACTTCGATCTAAATTATTTTTTAAGACTGGTGAGGGCTCGTCAGCCCAAAGTTGTCCTCCATCAGATAAACCAGACGTCCTCTCGTCAGATGCTGTTAAGGTAGAAGCTGCGCTTCAGATAGATCAGAACACAGACACTGTTCCGCTTCCCCCAAACTATCCACCCGCTATTTATCCACCAATCACTGAATTTGTCGAAGTACGCCCTGTGATCGAGAACGACCTTTTGATCGTTGATTCAGAGGGTGTCCATGGGATTACCATAGTCGAGTACACTCCAGGTGCCGGTATGGAAGAAGATGATGACAGTGACGACGACTCGGAAGAGATGGACGACACATCTTCACTTGTGTCTGTCGGAATCGATCTCAGGGTAAATACTGCATAGCTCTTTCCTGTTCATCGCTCCAGGAACTAAACCACAGGGCCACATTTATAGGACGACCTGGAAGCTGCTCTAAAGGGCGATTTCGATTTTAAAGGCAGTTTTTTCTATGCATCTGTGGCGCCGGCAGCACCGAACCCATGTCTCAATATTGAAGATTTAGGCTATATCGGCCTGCCGTTGAGCACTAGAGATGCCCAAGCAATTGTGGCATGCTCAGCCCGTGCGCCTTTTGGGCGTGGCGAAGAAACTGTCGTCGACACCGACGTTCGCGATACCTGGGAAATCGAACCAGCGAGGGTCAAGTTCGATAACCCAGCTTGGGCGCAATGGATTCAAACTTACGTGGTCAAAACTGTTTGGGAAGCTCTGGGCGTTGCTCCTGCTTCCGTCCCACCGAAGTGCGAACTTTACAAGCTTCTTTTGTACGAAGCTGGATCTCAGTCAGTGTTGTCTTACCCCAGGGCGTGATTCATAATCTAATTTTCATAATGGCTACCAGCTTTCTGCCACATCAAGAGTACGTTCTACTCTTCGTGCCCTGATCGATGTGCTGATGGCCTGTCCAGTACGGAGAAGGCGGAAGGGATGTTTGCAACTATCATCATCGTCTTACCTTCGCCGTATACCGGTGGCGAGGTGCACCTCTCCCATTCCTCTTCACAAAGTATTATTGACTTTGCGCCCAATTCTCTCTTATCGACTTCCATACTTGCATGGTACACTGATGTCACTCACGAAGTCAAGCCCTTGCAATCCGGTTATCGACTCGCGCTCTCCTATAATCTCATTCACGCTGTTCCCGGTGTTCCGAGACCCACCTTGCCCGACATGAACACGGCCACTTCGCACCTTCACCACGTTTTACACAAGTGGCGGAAATCCGCATATCAGCAGGAGGAAATGGATGATAATCTTGTCGCGTATCTGCTTGAGCATGAGTACAGTGAGGCCAACCTCCGGACAGGCGCTGGAATGTTAAAGGGCGCAGATGCGCATCTGATCAATATTTTACGAGTGGCTACAGAAGACCTGGGATATATGGTCTGCCTAGCGAACCTGGATTACCACGTCACGGGGAGCGCTGAGGATGACTATGGATACAGGGGTTATTATGGGAAGCGCAGTCGTTATGATTACGATTGTGGAGAGACACCAACCATGGGTGAAGTGCACACAGAAGAGTTTACACTCAAGAATCTTGTCGACCTCGAGGGAAACTCACTTCTGGGTCCCAAGTCACTCGGCTTGTCTCAATGGAACCTCATCCCGAAGGACCCATTCGAGGACGAATCGCCAGATGATACCGATTATGAAGGGTATATGGGGAATGTGAGAAGCTTCTTGTTCCCCAGCTGATTTCATATTCTGATATGAACTTTAACAGTACGCTGGCTCTTTAGAACACTGTGCGTTATTCTTTTGTTCCTTCTCGGAGATCTCTAATCGGAATATTCGGCAGGGTACCACAGGACTGTTCTTGTGCTGGTCCATGAGGATGAGGCCCCGGCTATTTTCCTTTCCTCTGGGGGCGTCCATTACGCCCTTCAGCGTTTACAAAAATCAACCTCAGATATCCCAAGCTTCGATGACAAGAAAATGGCAGACCTCGTGCTGAACTCCCTCAACGCCACTGACAAGGCTACTGCTACCGTTATGTCAGATTACGCCTTGAAGTGGAAAGACCTAGACATGTGGAAAACCGTTGTCAAGAAGAGTGGCTCGCTTATCAGTACATTCGGAACTGACAAGCTAATCCGGGCCTGGCATGTCTTTACTTTCGATAGTGTGCGTCAAAGGTGAGCACCTCATTTTATAGACAGATGGCTGACATGTTTAACGCGTTTTTCGATCAAAAGCTTCGAGGATATTCTCTTTGCAACGCCACGAATGGGAAACAAGATTGATTTTATTCAGTCCCTGCCACCACACGCACCTCCCGGAGAGCACGAGACGGTCCAGGCTTGGGCGGAGGAACAGTCCGTGAATGCATTCTCGACATTCGATTCACCAAGGATCGAGGACATCCCTGTTCTCATCGCCGTCGGTCGGGCGAGAGGAGCCGTATTCATTGTTAATGAGTGAGTGTTGCCCCTGAATTATCCTGATTATCTTTGACAACAAGATCTAGGATATTGCCCCAGTTGGCCAAAAATGCCTCGATATTTTCTTTCGCAATCGAATTTGTCAAGGCCCTACATCAACATATGGGCACCATTCCGGAACAGTGCATGCCCCCGTCTCAGACCACGACCGACCCTTCCAGCAACGACTCGGTGTTGAACCTTATTAAAAGTCTCCTGAACACCGCTGCTGCCCAATGGGACTCAGTCGTGGCTCAACCCAACCCTGCAATATCCCACTACCCATATATTTATAATCGCCAGCCACCGGATCCTCCAGTACAAACACAGAAAGTGCAAAGGATCATTGAAGTCGTTGAACTATGTCTTCTCACGAATGACATGGCCACATGCCAGAAATTGTTCCTTTCCGTGCTCAAGATTCAAGGATCGGCGATGCAGAAATTCCAGACCCTCTATAACGCGCTGATTCCCCGATTACGCGACCTCATGAAAGCGAAGAGCGTGGACCTTGCTTCTCCTCCGTTCTCCGACTTTCTACAGCTGCTGGTGGGCTCATACTTGCGTGATGTTCTGGGGGCACAGGGCCGGAATAATCGAACCAAGGTCCGAAAAGTTGGCTGTGGATGTGCTGATTGTGCTCAAGTTGACTTGTTTATTCTCTCAACCACGAGAACGACGGAGCTTTTCCGCCTTGCCCAAAGTCGTCGTGTACACCTCGAAAAACGTTTGAACGCTGCTCCAGATATTCTTTCCTTCGTCACGGTACGGAGCGGCAACCCTCATGGTGTTCAGGTTACGAAACGGCCAGAGATCGTTGCCGCTCAACAGTGGGAGTCCCGAGTGTCTCAGGCAAAGCAGTTCCTGCTTAGTATCGGGAATAACGATGATATTTCGCGCCTGATGGGGAGGAGATACGCTGATGTCATGAAAGCGTTAACTGGAACCCAACAGTTCGCTCTGACCGTTGGTGACGCAGCCAAACAACCTCAGGCTCAGTCTTCTGCTCCTCCACCAATGTCCCTAGCATCACTTCCAAGGCTCACTTCGGCATCATCGTCAGGAAATACGTTCTCTATTGCTGGAGGCACGGCCGGCGCGAAACGCAAAAAGCCTTCAACAGTAAACTTGGGCACCATTGACTTAACTGGTGACAGTTCTTGAAATGCGGTGATCATTCGGTGCCTTGAACCGCCGCGGGACAATCATTTATTGGAAATATCTTATAGTTATGTATAGTATCCCGATTTATTCTTACTTTTGTCTATGCGCATACCATGTCCAGTCTTGCATTTCTATCTAATACCGCGTGATCTTCGTTACGACAATGGCCCCACCCAGTATATTATCAATCTAACTTCGGAGATTCTTTGTCCGAGTGGCGCATGCGTGAGTATTTCTGAGGGCCTGGACTATATCGGACCTCCCCTTCCGGGTCTTATCACTCCATCGAGATTCAATGCCTTTTAATTGAATAGATAATCATAAATATATAGATCACCTCAAAACCTCAGCACTCATGTGCCTGAAGGCAATCCCTCCAAGCGGCATAGAGCATAGCGACCATGCTCTGCCCCTCAGGGCTTCCCGTCATCCAAGGGTCCACGTCACCCCAGGCGAGAGGATCAACTGCCGGCCTGACTGTCCCATTTCCTGAATCCACATGTTCCAGCGTCGTGCCACTGGCGTCAACAAATGTACCTCCTAGCGTTTTCCTGATTGCCTCGGCCCAATCGAGATACTTCGAACCAGCTCCAGCGCGACCGAACACCTCAGGAAGCAGGACAATCAACCTGTATAGTGTCGCGGCAAACATTGAACTTCCTGAGGTTTCGCCGAAGATGGTAGGGTCGTTGAAGTAGTTTCTGACCAGCCCACCATCATACGATCCTGCACCAGAGCTGAGGACGGCATCCACAACCTCCTTGATGAGTGCTGTGAGGTTGGTTTTGGACGCGCTACGCCATAGTGCGATCTCATCGGCCTCCGTCGCGTTGTTGGTCGGGAAAGTAGGAGCCTTGATGACAGTGGCAAGGACGCGGGTTATGCCTGCTGCTGCCCACGCATTTCCGGTAGACCATAGACCCGGGTCAACATTGGCATACGGGCCAAGGATGTGATCCCACAGGCCGGTGAAAGTGGCATTTGGCGAGGTCGTGTTGTAATGAAGAATGTCGCGATACGCCTGGCATTGGAATACAGCTTCGTGGAAGAGGGTGATATTGGACGTGGCCGCGCCGTAGTATGCCAAGAAGGGAGGAACCATGTACACGAAGTCTGCCCTAAGGAGAGAACATCGAACCTTTTCAGTACAAAGATGACGCCCAGAGCTGATGGACTGACCATATTTCAACATAGTCCGTCCTGTGAGAAATTGCTCCGTTCCAATCCCGGAGTGCAGTTCCAGTTATGTACCCCATGGTCTCTGTTGCAGCAGCCCCATACTGCTCATAACCACTCTTTGTCCCCAGAAGAAAAGCCCCAATCCCCAAACTCGCCGGATCACCCACTGCGCCATCTCCATCAGCCAAAGCGTTTGCGCCGGTCCCAAACACAATATTATCTGCCGCATACGCCAATCCGACTGGAAGAGTGGTCGCATTGGCTACGCGTTTGGCTGCAGTGAAAGGTGCACTGCCAAATATCGAGAGATCGGGATCGTAAAGCTCTAGAAGCGCTTCAGTGGCCGTACCAAACTCCCATGAGTGGGTAGAGATGTTTAACGCAGTAGCAACGACCTTTTGAATCGGGAATCCGGGGTCATAGGGGAATGCAGACTGCTCTCTAATATGCAAATCTGAGACCAGAGGGGTCGCGGCAATGGAGGACAAATGCGTGGCCAACGCGAGCATGGAGTAGGCCTTTGAACGCGATGAGAAGAGAATCATTTTGGAGATGGTCAACTGAGTCGTAGGCGGGCTCTTTACAAGCGTGTAAGAACTCGCGAGTCACATCGATAGAGGTCGACGCGTTGGCTATTTAACTGAAACGATTTCGGCGGATTATCTGCGACCTGGGAGATTGGGAGTTCAACGTTCAGGATCGGTTTAGCCTAAGAACGTGGAGAATTGCAACATGATGAACATGTCCAGAAGGAGGTAGTGCACCAGAGTTCTCGGCTAGACAATGAGTACATGGATGAGCATATCATATGTATTTCCCACTCAGTTGTAGAGGTATTCTGCCTGAGCTTTACTCGAGTTAAAGGCTCAGAACGTTGAACATCGGAGCTAATGCTATTGAAAAGAGTATTCTAAAGATTAGCTTGAGCAAAATGTTGTTCACAAAAGATGTACTCACCTTTTCCCTCTCATCATTACTGCCCGTCAGCGCGTCTGCAGGGGCGCGTGTTCTCCTACATACCGTCTTGGCAGCGACACATATGATGGCAGCAGAGCGAAACCGCATCATATTCCCTTTCTTTGTTCATTGCGCTCCCATCGGACAGGCCATTCTTCGCCGATTAAACTGGAAATACATTTCCTCCTCCTCCTCCTCCGGGGTACCTGGTTACGGGAAGAACATGAAATCTACCAACTTAAGAACATCTGATTGCTGATTTCGTTCAGACGAATCGTATTATGTAAGCTAAACAACGTGTTTTCCCCCGGCCCGACGAGACTGGAAAATAGGTCTCCTCACGAGAAACTATGAGCGGAGGATTGACTCTAGCTTAGACTTGACTGGGTCGAGATTGAATTAGATTGTATCGCACTGTTTTGAGAAATAAAATCGAGGCACGGAAAACTCGGAGTCAATTGGTCAAAAGCCGAAGAGACGCATGTGTCAAAGGGGAATTTGCATTATTGAAAAAAAAAAAAACCCCCGATTTTTGGAGATTTTCTATGTAGAAATGCTTCCGGTGGCGGTGCGGACCCGAAGCCATGTTCCGGAACTACGAGGGTGAATCGAGAGAATTCGGAGATCGTCGAACATAGAAGCTCTTCTTCGATGACCTGAATACCGCTTTTGCCGAAGCGCTCAGTGGGTCCAAACCCCGTGAGCTATGTATTCGGTGTCAGTGGGAAGACCGTCAGTGACGTCCGTGGATGGTCAAATGAAAAAATGAATCTGATAGCGTAGTAAAAATGTTGCGTGGTCCAGGAATCGGGACCAAAGCTAGCCTGGACTTGCATCGACAAATGAACAATGTGCTTGATTCAATGGCTGACTAGATATATTATGTGTAATGAGATAACTTCACGACTAGTATCAATAACGGCGCGCCAATGAGTAAGAGGGGACGCACTCACAATCCTATAACTTTTATTGATATTAGACATTACGTGGCTTTTATTGTGCAAGCCGCTGCTGGACCCCCTTCTGAAGCGGTGGTGTATCCAATACCACCAACTTGCCATTCGGTCCACCCATACGATCGCATGCATCCTGGGCATCCTGAGAGAAGGTATCTGGAAGACCTTTATGGATCAACTTCGGCAGCACACGCGTATGGAATAGTCTATGTGCCACGGAGCCGCCCTAGAAGCGATGTCAAGGAAGACATGAGTTAACAAAGGGTGCGACAGAGACAACTTCACGTACAAATTGGAGAAACACTCCACCCACAATCGCGCTAACGGCGTCTCCTTGAACCTTATACAACCCCACACTTCGAAGCAGCTCACGCTGGTCAGCTTCCTTTTTTAATTGGTGTGCTGCAACCGAAGGCGTCCATCGTATTGCGCGACCCAGTCCCCATTTGGACCCCACGCGCTCTCCTAGTGTGTACGAGTTAAGAGTACGTGCGACTGTTTCGTCGACATTATGAGATGACTTGAGAGCCAGGCTAGAGTTCAACATTAATAGTAGGTATGATTCCAGCACTCTCCGCCCTTAACGAAAAACCATGAACAAAATATTGTGAGTCGTGGCAAGGTCATGCGTACCCATGAAGCTGTACGCAGCGTTGTGGCCGTAGATTGCAGACGGGTGACTCCCATGAGTGAGAATACGTTTCGCCAATTCGTCCGGAAAGTGTAACTCAGGGAATAAATGGTTGAGATATTTTGCCAGTTCAGGCGACGCTTCCTTCCACGACGACCGCGGCCCATTCCAGCTCTCCTCCTCAGCTATACGCTCTTCCTCTGTCTCCAATGCCGGCCTTGCCTCTTGTGAGTCCGCCTCGACGCCTTCGTGCCATTCGGGTTCGTCCAGCGGTTGCCGGTGCCGACGAGGTATCCGTTGGGGTGCAGACCTTGGCTTCTCTTCTGAGCGCACCCTCATTGCAGCCACTGAGTACCTCCGCGCTGCTGTACCTAAGAATAATATTCCCCGCGTTGTCAGTGACGGTACAGCAATTCTCGTGTGATAAACGTCTAAGAACGACTACCAACCTCGTGGGGGGAGTGCAGAGAGCTCTGTTGCAGCATTTAGAGAGCGAAGAGAAGAATTTAGGCAGCGAAGAGAACGAGACATTGCTGGCCGACAACGCTCTACAGTTTCTTAACTTTTTGCGTGAACCGTGGTTATGCCGTTTCATTTCCACGAAAAAAAATCTAGTCACGTGAGGATATTTAGTCAAGGGCCGGTCTTTCGAGGCGCTATGAATAGGCCGCACTACGGATCGAAAGCTCGCTCCCAGGTCCTTACTTCAAGTTTATGGATTCTGACGGAATGGCTCAGCCCTGAAACGCTTGACCTCGATCCACTTTGGTAGTTTCATATCTAACAGACTGAGATTCTTTGGAGATTCTAATAGATTCTTAAATTGTGTGTTGTACTCCGCCGACCAGAGAGTCCACACATTGCGCCATATTTGTGGGCCATATTCGCACCTGTGAGGGCATCTCATTATTGCTGTGGGCGTCACATCTTAAGGTTTGAAGCCATAAGACTGTCCATCAATCGCTTTTAGGGTACATTCCGGAAAACGTGGGCCGCTGACTTGAATTTCGATCTCTCCTTGTGTTATCTATATGGAGTCTTTGAACGCGCTTCGGTTACTCACCCCCACCTCACCCCGTCGCCGATCTGAGCGATTCTGAGGGGAAGATTTTTCGATAATCCTTCCGCCCCTGCCCGGTCACATAAGCGGATTCTAGGCTTCTTTTTGGATTGTTTTATAAAGGGGCTCGTTTGTCAAGCAAGATTGTTCACTTCCCCAACGTACTCTAACTGCGCTATTCATCGTATACCCGTATCTCTTCTTTGATACCACATCCAAAAGCAGTACATTCCATTATGACCCTCAGAGCAAGCCCAACACTCAGTCTCTCTTCTATCTCCGGGAGCTTTCCTTTCCAAACGAAGTACATCACGCTCCCTCTCGAAGCCAAGGTCAAACTCGGTGCGGAGGTAGACGCGGATTCTGGCCAGAAACGCGTCTCCTCGGTGACGAACGGCTGGTTTGCGCCACAAAACATCGGAGGCGGGTCACCCGTGTCGCCTCTTCCGTTGAGCTCCTCGCACTCCGAGGTATGGTGGGACGGTCTCGAAGTCAGCATTATTACACTTGTCATAGCCACCACACCTAACACTTTTGCGTCGCGTGCAGGTGTACATCCGCGATCTTGACTCGCCTTTCGGTACCTACTTGAACGGTATTAAAGTCACGGGGGCCAGGGTCATCCGGACTGGAGATACCATTGTACGTCGCCTTATTCCAAATATTGCTTGCGTAAATAGTAACTAAAACGCCCGTGCAGAGCCTCGGCTCCAAAATTTCTCGAAATAGCAATACACCGAATTACATATCGGAAGAACACCTCAAACCCATCATCGCTAGAGTGTCCATTGCGGGCATAGGCTCCTCGTAAATGTCCTCAGGTTCAGTCCTCACATCGCCTCATGTATTGCATTTGTAACACTAGTATCGCACGCATCTTCATGTAGTTCATCATACAAGTGTATTCTATAGAGTTCTCCCATGAAATCGCACCTTCGTCCTTTTTCATACGCTGTTCCTTAAGAGGCAATGATCATAATTCTTTATGATTAACTTTAGATATCACAGAGACCCTCGGAGATACTTATGATCAGCGATCATTGTCTCGATCTCACCTCCCCATTCCCCGCGACTTAACTCAGGTCAGAAACTTGGTCCCTGAAGAGGTGAATGTATAACTCCTGATCGCCGTGTGTGATTAGAGAATCCCAACTGGGAGTAAGTAGGGCCTAATAGGGTCCTGAGGAAAGCACACCCTCAAGTAATGTTCTTCGCCTGAACCTGGAAAGAAGAACACTCTATTCTCAAGTATCCAGGAGGCAAATAGTTTAGCTGAGGGATACGAGAAAGGTGTGATGTAAGACCTTGTATTTTAGGCTCCAAATGCATCAACACAACGAGGCTGCTGGATTTGGATGATTGCTTCGAGGGAGCGAGTGACTCAGCGATGGCAGCAATTAGCAGATAACGTTTGTTACGTTGGCATTCCTTCCTCGTCCAGCACTGCAGCCCCTCAGCAGTATCCACTCCCAAGAGCTCAAGGTTCCCAGCATGGCAACTTTGGCCGACTGAAAGCGTGCCTCGAGTTCCAGGGTTTAGAGTGTCCATCCGGAGAATAAAATCATGAGTCGCGTGGTGGTGGCAGGTTGTGGCACGTCGTAAGAATTCTCCCCTCTCCAACGTTCAACGTCAATTAATTGTGTTTCAATTCCCGAGAAAATCGTGGATTAATGCAGCGCTCGCCGAGTCAGCGTTCTGACAAGACCCTGCGAAAAACGTACACGGAGGTCATAATTCTTTTGTTCTACAGAATCCAACGTAGACCATCCGCGGTTCGCGTGAGTAAACATGTCAGTGGGTGGGTGAGTTCAATATGAATGGGTTCGATGGCTTTCGATCGACTGTGAGGGGGTTCGGTCATCACGGGGGATGAGGTGATTAGAGTAGGCGTTTATGCCAGCTCTTCGACTTCCTGATGGAAAGTTCTCAGACCCAAAGACAAAGACAGGTCCCTATCTTATTTTTACGACCATTGGTCCAGAATAGTTCCGACTTGGTGAGTCAACTGATGGGTGGGGCCTCTATCGGCAGATTTGAATTCGCCTAGAAAACCCCGTGAGTCTTGAAAGAAATATTCTATGTGATCGTTAGCATCAAAGGTGTATGGGAGGAATGTATACCATCTGGAACCAGGAGTGTATTTCAAATTATCTTGTCCGACAGCCGATTCAGGTGACAGATCATAAATGCCCCCGACGACGCGTATCAGAAAGAAGTGGAAGGAAGGAAGATTCTTATTAAGATATGATTTCAGAGTTAGTGGTCGGGCGTGAACTGAAGATAGGTTACTTAGCTCTCTAATACCTATGGTCGTCATAGTAATATTTATAAGTTAGGAGGAGGATCCATCCGATTCATTCACGATGTCAAGCTGACTCAAGGCAGTAAGGAGGATCTGCATTGATTTGCTTTCAAGGCGGTATTTACGTCAACTCAGAAGCGAGAATATAATATTGCAAAAAGAAATCTCACCAGCAAAAAATCAGAGCTCAGACACCCTAAGTATTCGGAGGCCGCCGGAGCATGATTAGATCGAAAGTGGGGCTGCCTGTCGCACTAACGTGAATAAGTAGGCCCTTGACCAGCCCAATACCTCTGTAGTCAATAACACCGAAACTAACTGATGCATCGTGGTCGTTTTCCTCTTCGCTCCCGTAACGGGTATGCCCTTGCTCTGGATTCCTTGGGTTTTCAGGCCTGAAGCAACTAAAGAGACGTTGTTGTTAGCCGGCAGGGTTCAGCGTTCGTGCGAAGAATTCGTTCTTCCTAGAATCAGAGTTGTTAAGTCCTTCACATTTACGCGCTGTCAACGCCTACAGCGCACGGCTGCAATTATGAACTTATGCAAGTACCAATTGTGCTGGAGTGTAACAGCGCCCTCAATAATAAGACCGTGGGTTTGAAAATCGTTACGCTGTGTTGGCGCAATACTAGAAGGTCGGTTGCATCCTTAGGGATAGTGTCACCGGCTTTAGGAACCCCGCACGGCCCGTATCCGCAATCCGCATGGAGGATTTGTAGGACACTGCTACTATCCTGATAGAAGGCATCACATTTATAATGGGCTTCTTAATTTGCAGGACTCACCAGTATCCAGCTTTCTAATGGATCGATCAATGAGAAAAAACGGAGATTATCATTTAGCATTCCGGTAGTTTCGCGTCGTGCAGCCTTGGGATAATCAACACATGTCCTGTATCTTCATCTCCGCTGTGCAGCAGGTTCAATAGTACTCTCTTATCTTCTTTGTGCGAGAACTTGACAGGTCACACAGGTGGCGACAAAATTCGGGGTAAAGACTACTCCGGATGTTGTCCAAGTGTATCAATATATGTAGGTCGAGGGTCCTGTATGCTTGCTACAATATCACGTGGGAATGATAAAGCAGCATAAAAGAGAGTCGGGAGAGTTGAGACTCGGAGACGTACCATGCAAGGATTTTTTTAGCTTGGGTTACGCTCCGCTGTCTGGAGGAACTAGAGAGGTGTTAATCATTGAGCGTATTTGTTGGGCGAGGTTTATAAAGGCAGGATATTAAACTTTCGAGCAACTCTTACAATGTTGAACGTTGACGCGCCATGTCACACAAAGCGTGATAATCACGCGCTCACGGATTGATGGCCACAACTTGGTACGAAATATAGAAGTTTGATAGAAGTACAAAGATCTAAGCAAGACAACTAAGAGCGGGATGCGATCCCGTCTAGGTGTCACAGAGCGATAGGAAATCAAAGGCTTCAAAAAAGGCGCATAGCTATCGGGAACATGAAAAGAATCGGATGTAACGAAGGATTTCGGACAGACTGACCAGCACTAAGGAGACATCTTTACGGATACCTAGGATTTGAATGGTGGGCATTCTCTAGATACGGGTCCCGAGTATCGGTCCCAGACCAAGGGCAAGCAAAGTGGGGATGATACCCTTTAGGAGGGGGATGAGGGGTGGGAGGATGCCGCCGACCAACGTCAAGATCACCACAAGTATCTCGCCAAGAGAAACACTGGTGCGAAATTGAACGTTATTATCAAAAATTGGCGGTATTTCAAAAAAACAAACCCAATGGTGGCTGCAGCCGTGTTGGTGACAGACTGTCCATTAACACCACCTCCAACTGCGCTGATGATGGATTGGACGACATTAGCAATCGTCTAGACCGAAATTCAGCTCCAAGACAAAATTTCCAAGATGAGAGTGCTGACATTGATAAAACTGGCTAGCTGTTGCACAAGGGTAGTGATATTTCCGGGAGAAAGGAAGGCCTCTCGTGTAAGTGGCTTCACAGACGCGAGGGTCTGGGTGAGGATGTCGTTGACTGCATCAATTTGAGGGCGGACGGTGTCGGCAGTGATCGTTTCGCCAGCAGTAGCAATCTGGTCTGATGATAGTTAGTTCATGGCTTCTGCCCGACACACACAATCAAAAAATACCTACCGACTTGCGCCTGAACAGCGCTAAGTTGAGTCTTGGCGCTGCCGAGGATCGTCTCGAGGGTCTGGACACCGTTAATATTGGTGGTCTCGGGGACTGGGGAGGCAGAAGTGAAAGCCACCAAGGCGGTGGCCGCAAACAGGAAGATCGACCGGAAAGAACGCATGTTGATTCTCGTTGGTGAGGTAGCACAGAAGAGGATGACGAGGAAGTCACTTGTAGAGATGTGTGTAAATTCTGCCATCCTTTATAGGCCATCGTATAACGGTTAAGAACATGTAACAAGTACCAGTGAACCCCTAACCAGAAAACCTGAGTAAGCAAGATTTTTTCATCCACAGAAATGATTCGATAACGCCTCACTGTTTGTAGTTAAGAAGACCATCGCATTTGGCAATAATTCCCAACCAACTCGTCTGATCTGAGTTGCGTGGCATGTGTAGCCTAGGGCCCTCGTTAAATATGCCTACCCCGACCCCATGCCAGTTGTGGTCGGTGTCGGGGTGCAATTACAGGGTACCTCCGGCTATAACGCCACACTCTGCTCCACCATGACCCGCACAAACACATTACGCTACAAAGTCCACGTTGAATGCTGCAAGATGGGCCAGGAGGAGCCCAGTCCATGCTTCAGACGAGTGCAGCATTGACGTTATCCCCTTCGGAAGTTCGGACTTAGGCAATTCAGACCGTAGTGACAAGGCGCGACACGATAAGGTAAACAGCCGTTTTTAGGATGCCAAGGATGTACAGTGGTCCAGAGGAAGCTATAGCAGTAGACACTGATACGACTGATTGTTAGACAAGAAGCCTGATCTCAAGTTGATAACCGTCAAGGTGTGATTTCAAGCATTACAAGGTTCCAACAACTCACATATGACAACATCGGGGGGTCTACCTCTGAGAGTAAGACAAAATGTCATTGAACCGAAGGTCAAGCTCCTGATACGCGATATTTGGGAACTGAGGATGAAAATGAAGAGACGCTTTCTTCGTAGGCTTTAGCATTTCGACTGCTCAAAATGGGCAGTGTGTTGATAGGTTGTACCATGGAATAGGGGTGGATGATGCCACTTGCGCCAGTGCAAACATACATGGGACACCCTCCCGCCAATGTACGTTCTGTAAGTCTTCTTTTTGCGCGCACCTGATTTCGTCAAAGATGAAGGCCAGGATCTCGTCAGGGATTCGACACACAACATTATAAAGTCATTTCTAGTAGTGTATGATAGAGTCGTGCACGGCAATCTGTCGAAATCGAGTCGAAATGGTCTCTGTAGCCATTTCCAGAGGTTGTGAATGGGCCCTAGACATTTGGATCTGTGAAATGGTCTTCCACCACGGAAATCAAGATCACTTCAATATAATTACCTTACATGCCTGCAGCTCGAAGCAGAACTTGAGTGAGAAGTATGGACGATGTAGCTCAGCCTCTAACAAGAATCTTGGTCGTTTTTATTTATCGCGTGACAGAATGCACTGTATAGCCACTGATAGGACCTGTTCCGCAAAACTTGCCAAGGAAGCGGAAAACCAGTTTTTAACTTGTTCACAGTTCGATTACAAACTGACTCTGCGCCGCATGCATGTCCTTCGACAAAGCCACACCCCATCTTACGCCAGAACAGCATCGCCATTTACCCTTGTACAACCTTCGCTCATTTCCCCCTCCACGACGCCTATGCCATTATGGTTGTCAATGTTTTTCGAAGTTCAAGTTCTACATACACATTGACTTCCAAAGACCAATTAATATTCGATTCACACACGGTGCGACCTTCCCCTGAGTGATATTGTAGTGGATTGGACGACTCGGCCAGGTTGATATGGCGTTTAGCTGGCGCACAACTTCCTTGTGTAAGGCTTATAACGTTGTTGGCGCCGTGAAGTGAACAGCGACACCCGTGCGGTACCCTGTTTCCTCGCAATTATGGGCTTCTGCCAGTGAACACAGGACGGGATCGTGTCAGTCTTGCCGGGGTGCAATTGTGTCTTCTCTTCCCCAGCCTTTTCTCAAATATTTCGAACGTACAACCTTCCCCTGCATGGTTTGGAGCGGACTGGGGCGGTGTCTAGCGCACGATCCTACCTTGTTCGTTCCCCGTTGTCGCACAGAATGGTGTTGTTGACTCGCGGATCGAACATGTCATATGTATTCCTCGTGATCCATTCTCTGATTAGAATCACCGCGCGACGCCGTGTTGTGCACCCAAAGCGTTGAGATACGATGATGATCATGATGGGCATATGGTGAGCGTTTCTTGTGCTGTTTTAATCAGTGCCATTTGTCAGAACTTTATTGTTAGAACTTTCCTTTTCCAAAAACCTTCACCATGCTCTTGCCGAATTTACCATTCGATCTCATAGAGGCGGTGGCAGGCCATTCCGATTATTCCTGTCTATTGAACCTCTCGCTCGTGTCTCGAGAACTTCTGTCCATAGGCCGTAAACTTCTCTTCAACACGGTTGTGTTCGTTGACAATGATAGGTCCTCCTATTTTGAAGACCCAGATTTTGGTACGGAGGACCGCAAGTTCGACCATTTCCTGGATTTACTCGAGAGTCCAACCAGCACTTCCATCGTATCCAATATCAGACACATCCACATTGATAATCTCTTTCGATCTGGCCGCCATACATACAAAGTTCGGAATAACATGCATCTTCTTGCATCTAAATTGCCTCGGTTGTCCAGTTTTTGGATCGGATCGAATTCCTGGGCCATAATTCCCCGTCACATCGTCGATTTCTTTCTAGCCCTTCAAGCAGATGTCGTTCAGTTGGAATGTCTCAAATTCTATAAGCAAATAGAATTCCTCGAGCTGATAAGAAGCCCTCTGGTTGCGAGTGGTTCTAGGCGTATCTCTCTTCACAATATTCAAATTTATGGAGCCAACTTATCTTCACATGGGTATACATTGACGCAAAATCTTCATTTCCCTTCAATCGACGGAAGCTCCCTCGTGAACTTCCGTCACCTCTGGGATCCTGCCTCTAAAGAAGCTCAAATCACGGTTGATTCTTTTCACCTTCGTCTTGCACATCCCGACGTCGAGGGTGAACGCTTGTTTCCGTCTCTTGTAAGACTTTTTCGCCATCTTGCGCCTGATCTGCAGTCCTTCTGCCTGAATGTTGTTTACGCGTCGGGGAAGCCTCAAGGTCCTTTTCTCTTTTTCAAACGACGTGCACTGGTACTGAGACAGCATTCCAAATCCTGTAGATTCGATAGAGATATGCAGACAATTAGATTTGTCTCAGTGCGTCCGACTGAAGGCCTTCCATGCAGGAGTCATCCGAATGAACAAGTGGCAGGAAGAGGCATTTGACCTAGTGCGGAAGGTCGCTGACCTTCTCCCAACCTCGAATATTGAGACAGTCGGCATTCTTCTGCACCACGGCGCTAAAAAGGACCAAATCCATCACCGGCTGCGCACCTACCCCTGGGTGGTCACGGTTCGAAGTCTACAGGATTTTTTTCCTTGTGTCAAGCATGTGAAATTCACGATCGGGGATACTGATGTTGGGGAACGATTGAATCCTCTTCTAGCGGTGTTAACTGGTGATGTCTGCCAGGTTCTTGGCACGACCATACAGGTCGATTTTGAAGCATATTCGCTGGCAGTCGTCTCTCAGGTACGGCTCAGTCCGCGTCGAGCTCAGTATTTTACTCGCGCTGACAAAAGTTGCCTTGACAGCGTCATTTTCACTGGAGAGCTGCTTCATAAAATTAGGAAAGGATTTCTTGGGTAACAAGAGTGACGGGGAATGACGAAATACATTCGGTTTCCCGGTCAGCGCGAGTTGTACTCTCCTAAATAATATATCAATAACAAAAAGACATTAACTATGATATATTCACGAAAGTCATAGACCCGAGTGTGTAACGTCAAGCTTTAAAGACCAGCGCGTCAATGCTCTAGTTGCTTAACCACTTTCCGTATGCAACGTATATGCTTCTTGTCGAACCTGCATCGTTCCAACTTCAGCATATCGAGCTCGCCCAGTCCTGCTTTATTCCGAAGCTTAAGACAGGTTATCAACTCCCTCGCAACGCCAGCGATGAGGACGGGGTATTTTGTTGGCCAACAAACCAGTGCGAGTCTTTGGAGGGCCACGAATGATGGACGAGCAAAAGTAGCCTGCTCATCGCACTCGGGGGACATCCCGCGTCGAAGTGTTTTGAGCAAGGGACCTTCATTTGAAAAAACATGCAAATTCTTCAGCTGCGGAAGATCGCCCAAGATGGACCACTGTTCATCTCCGAGACCATCCAGACCATCGATGTTATCCACCTGTAATGATGATATCTGGTCCAAACGTAGCGCCTGCCAGCAAGCATCTCTTGCCTGCGTCAGCCCCGATGGATTTGGTCTAATACGTGGGTCGATATAAATGTTTGGTGGCACCTCATTGGGTACCCAGGGCCACGAATCATACGACTCCAACTTCCAGCACTGTATCGTCTCTCCAAGTCGAAGATGCGAGATTGGGCCAACAGAATCGTCAATCTTCCTGGTCATTGATTCAAGAAGGGAGGCAGAGGAGTCATCATCGCGGGTTAGGACAAAGGGTTGAAGCTTAATGGTGCGAAGATCTCTTGGCAGAATGAGATGGTCAAAAAGGGGTTGAAAACAGGACAAGTCACTGACGAGCGACATGTCTTCCAAGAAGTTCAAAGTTATGGGTGCGATATGAGTACTCGGGAGTGATGCCGAGCCCCTGAAGCTCACTATGAAAAGTGACAGTGATGTGAGGAAGGGTGACTCGGAGAGTATACGTAGAAGCTGTGTCACTGACGGCGTTAAGTTGGATGGGACGCCAGAGATGTCGAGGGTCCGAAGATTGCTGAAAGACAGCTGGTCCCAGGCCATGCCACACCCTTTGAGTTTAAGGTGTATCAGTCGCGATAACTGCTCGCCAAGAAGCCTGGTACCACGACCAAAGTGATCATGCCAGAGGTATAATTCAAGGGATTCCAACATATGTGCGGGCGCCTCAAGCAGTTTGATGATCTCTGGGAGCCTTTCCGTGTAAAAGTTGAATGTCGCTGAGCCGATAATGAGGCTTTGAATTCGCGGCAATTCGGAATTGAGTGCGTGTATGAAGGCGTCACAATGATCTGGTGGCATGTCTGATGGCATGTCTGAACCAATATATGAAATTGTTAGAGGCATTTGCTTGGAGCGTTGCAGCATCTCCATTGCCCATGATGGGCAATGAATTGGTATGTTAGACCACAGGCTCGGGGTAGACAATGCCACGTCGCGCAAGCGAGAGCATACATGAGATACGCTTCCAATCCAACAAAGGGTTCTCTTCTCCCACTGTAGGTTTGAGTCCATTTGGCACCTGATTTGGTCGAAGATCAGGGCAAGAATCTCGTCGGGCATCTGGCCTATATCACTCAGTGCATTAAGGCGCCTCTTGTAGTCGAGTACAATCGACTCGTGCGGAGCGACCTGTTTTCGGATATGTTCTCTAGCTGCAGCCCTGAAACTAAAGGTCATGAATGTACTCTCAACATCTGTGAAACTGGCGCCTATTGAATCGTGCTCAAAGCATGCTTCAACAAAAACACGGTGTGGTTGCCTACCGTGACCCTGCATATTCCACAGCAAGTCTCCACTAGATTTTGCTTGAGAAAAAGGGAAAGTTGATATCACGTTGAGCTCAGAGTGTATTAAAGAGTCAAACCGAAGGACCAAGGTTGTCACAGTAACAAATAGAAGAGCGTCCGGTGGCGGTGCGGCTCTCTTTGATGGCATACATATTGAACTGGTGAGCAACTTCCAGTATTCTACTTTTATTGAAACAAGCTGAAAGAAAGGACAGCCTCTATTGAATTGTACTCTGGTGATATAATAAGAGATGATTCTATCAAATCACGCGTGTCGGTTTCATTGGCGTGCTGTCCAAGTGCTGTCAGTGTCAGCGATGTAGACAGCTGAATTTGATTCTATTCCATTCTCCGACCTCTGAGCCTGCCTACTTAAAGGCATCTACCCGTCAACGTCCTCGTCTCCCACCAGCACTTCACGGTGTCGTTAGCTTCTTATGCGCCGTCGCCCATGTTGTATGAGCTTGATGAAGTCGCGAACGAGGAGATGTATAAGGACCGAATCAAGACCGATCCAGGGGATTCACGAAACTCAGGTACGACAGGCAGAGCTTTCGTTGTTCAAATACATGAATTTGAACCGTTCTTCCAGCTGCTGGTGCGACATCGTTCGAACTGAAGGCTACTGAAGTCGAACGGCCACTTGATGATCATTCGAAAGTGCCTTTTCCAGTGGAACAGGCTGAACATCAGCAAACCATAGCACCGCCCGATCGTGTGGAACCTTTGTACGAAGAGGAAGCAGGTATCCCCCATGAACGAACAGATCGGAAGGAATCGGATGGAAAGAGAGGAGGCGACGGCGATGATGGTCGGAGGGTGGAAGTAAAGGTCATATCCAAAATCACGGAGAGCTATCCGAAGGTGGAGGAGGTGATGGTAAGAGGAGAAGCATTCAAAGAGATGGACACGAGAACTCAAATGAAGTTCCTGGATGAAAAATCTCCGAAAGTTATGCGAGAGCAACAGGAAGCCCAATTATTTTGGGCATCTCGGACTTCACCCTTGGCAACCTCATCTCTGCGCTCGCTATCTCCACCTGGATGGGGGACCAGAACAAAAGCGCGAAGTTCTGGTTCCACCCTCCCGACATCTTCTCCGTCAGGCGTCTACGAGAGTGGATGGAGGCGCTTACACGAGAACGTCTTTCAAGAACAGGATCAGCAGAGATCTGGTGGAAGGGATATGCAGAGCACAAAGACTACTCAACGGTGGGAGGCGATACCGCGTGAATTTTTTGTAACGACCGAACGGGATAAAACATTACACCAGAAAGAAGTGAGGTTAGAGATTAAGGAGGAAGGATTACGAAAGAGGGAAGAGGAATTAAAGAGGAGGGAGATAGAGGTAGCACAGGAAGAGAGGAAATGGCAAGGGCAAAAGGCGTCAACGGAAAAGGCGATTGCGCTTCAAAAGAAGGAGGGTGACTTAAAAGCACGAGAAGAAGCATTACACGCGAAAGAGATAGAGTTGGAAATGTTAATGGCGGCGCACCAGAAATCTGCAATATTGTTCAAGCTGCGCTCAATCCTTCTAGACGTCACTACTAGGACTTACAGACAACTTTTAAGATGTGTTGGAGTAGACGCCCAAATAATGCTCGACGTCTTCCAATTGGTACGTGGTGCAGCTCCTGTCGTTAATTTTAAATTCCTGATACCTCAAAAAGCTTCTGGATACAGGAGACTTCCCGGATCGTGGCCAGCTCATTGTTGCGATGCGAAGGCTTTCCGCCAAAGCTCAGATTTATCCACAAAGATACATCCTCGACGGGCCTATTCGACTAGTCAAAGAATATCCGGTCAACTCTGGAAGATATGCAGATATATACCAAGCAGAATTTCGGGGAATAACGACGTGTCTGAAAGTGATCAGAGCGCATGCACCCTACCTGGTCCAGCACATGGCAAAGGTAAGTTGTACACTTGTTTCGCTGTGACCGCTTTTCTCAATTATTACGATAGATCTACGCGAGAGAAGCGATCCTCTGGGGTCAATTGTCCCATCCAAATCTTCTCCCGTTTTATGGGCTATGCATGTTTCGGGCCCAGGTCGCCTTTGTGGCGCCTTGGGCTGAAAACGGTAACCTGAGCGACTTTCTTGCTAAAGAACCACACGCAAACCGCGTCTTGCTGGTGAATAAATTCATCTACATTGTTCTTTATCGTAGCAATAACCCACTTTCTAGTGTTCGGATACAGCGGCTGGTGTTGAATACTTGCACGCGAATGATGTCGTACATGGAGACTTAAAAGCAGTACGCCTTCTTGGTTGACCTTGTCATGAATTGGCTCAGTCCTTTTTCATAGTTAAACATCCTCGTGGACGCGTCTGGAAGAGCCTGCCTGAGCGATTTTGGCCTTTCAGGCATAACTGATAAAGACATAGTACGATGGGCCACACAGTCATCAGCCGCATCAAAAGGGGGAACAGCAAGATGGCAAGCTCCCGAACTACACAATCCCGAAGTCAGTGACATGCGCAATACGAAGGCGTCAGACGTTTTTGCATGGGCGTCGACATGTTACGAGGTAATTTATAGCTCATATGCAAACAATTGCGAGCTCAACGTTTACAGGCTTTCACCGGCAACCCGCCTTACTTTGAAATACCTCGCGAGACAACAGTAGCATTCATGATTATCAGAGGTGACCTTCCAACACGCCCCGCAGTCGAAGACCCTTCGTGGACCGAACAAGGCCTGACTGAGGGCATATGGGACCTCCTTGAAGACTGCTGGAAGACGAGTGCATCGGATCGTCCCAACATATCAACGGTGATAACCAGGCTCGACCGCGAAAAGCCCGCCGTAGACCCTCGACCGCCTGGGCAGTGGAAATCTAGTGTGGCCATGGAATTCCGCAATGCTGACGCAGAAAAGCGGCGGCCTGCTTTGACTGATTTAGATGTCATATTGACGAGGGTTATGGACCAATCTACACGGCCTTTGGATCTGTATAGTGGTAATGATCCAGACATAGGAGATTGAATAGTTTGTTGCCGCTAGATGATCGAAATAATTTTATAAGTCTTTGGCTTCCTGTGTGATCTGGAAGGCGCGTAGCCATGAGTATCCTCTAAACCGCAGTCTAGGCGGTCATGGTCATTCCACAACACAAGGAGAGGTTACATGCATGGCCTCAATTCACTCGGGCCGGTTGGTTACTGATAGTCTATGTCCCCTATGTGGCGTACGCTGTCAATGACACCCAACAAAAATTCCGCTGATGGTGGCGCGAATGTTAAAGCCCTAAAGCCAACGACGACAGACGAATTTTAGCACCTCTCAATTTTGATTACAAGCTATAATATCAACTCAAAGAAGCCAAGACTGCAGAGAGAATGTTATCAGCCACGACAGCGCAGGGGAGCTGCTGGAGTTCAAGAGACGGAACACATAGCTCAATAACCTTTCTTTTCACGGATCTTACTCGGAAAGCTCGTCTCCGTAGAGGAAAAGGGCATCAGTCTGAACTGACCACGTGTATCGAAGTCGTAATTCATTTCATGCACGTTGTTATTCATACAAGGAAGTTATACTCAGCTTAATGGATAAACTAACTTACAGGAAGGAAAGGTTCGAGGGCCTGGGGAAGGATAGAGGGGATAGCAGCACCGCTAGGGGGCTCAATGGATTGGAAGTACTGTGAAAG
>JABAJS010000154.1:0-13089 GCA_018221635.1 Tephrocybe sp. 10521TJB
GCAGCCTCTATAAGGTGTGAAGTGTGTTCTGGGACTGTTTATAGGGGACAGACGCCAAAGTGAAGGGCCTCCTTCAGGGGATGATTTGAGATTGATTTATAAGATAAGATGTTGCTCTTACTCATCATGCGTCTTATCAAGCAACAACGTCAAGGCATTTCTTCGGAGCCCTCATAAAGTTAATGCATTCAAGGGATTTGCTGATAAATCGACGTCGACTCTTCAGGTATAAAAGTAGATCTATGGCTTTCAAAACTGCACCAGCATCACCTTCTCTCACTTCATGTCAACTAGCAACATCTTCATCCTGGGCGCCACAGGCTACATTGGCGGCTCAGTTCTGGAACGTTTCCTCAAACGTTCAGATGCCTCTAGCCTGAACATCACAGCCCTCGTCCGTTCTCCTGAGAAGGCCACTAAATTAGCGACCTTCGGCATCAATGCTGTAGTCGGCTCACACACAGACGCCGACTTGGTTGAAAAACTTGCGTCTGAAGCCGATGTCGTCATTTCCATGGTCAGTTGCAATCACTTCTATTCGTATTATTATCTCTAATGACCCGATAACAGGCGAACAGCGACTACACACCGGCCATGCAAGCGATCCTCAGAGGCCTAGAGAAGCGCTACAAGGCCACTGGAGTCTCGCCTCACTTCATCCACACTTCGGGAACAGCGGTTATTGCCGACAATGCCATGGGCGCGCATTCCTCAGAGACTGTCTTCGATGATTCCAATGCTGATCAAATTAATACCACCCTGCTTCAACGTTGGGCCGATGTTGAACTTGACGCGGTTCATGCAAAAGGTAACTAACTACATGCGCCTGACCTATTTCACCCAACCATTCGCTGACTTACGACGGACGTCTTTCAGGACATGTCAAAACCTATATCATAATCCCTTCTACCATCTACGGCGTCGTCTCCAACGACTTCGTCAAACTTGGCATACAAAACCCGCGTTCTATCCAGGTTCCTAAACTGGTAGACGTAGCTATCGACCGTGGACAAGGTGGAACCGTTGGTGCAGGAAAAAACCTCTGGAACAATGTTCACATCGACGACGGTATGTAACCGTGGATCATTTAATAAAACCCATCCAAGATCAATTTACGAATCTTTACAGCTGCCGACTTATACCTCGTTTTATACGATTCCATCAAGACCAACCCCGCGGGCACAGGCCACGGTCGCGAGGGGTACTACTTCGTGGAGAATGGCACACATAGTTGGTACGATGTCGGAAAGGTCATCTCTGAGGCACTTGTCGGTGCTGGTAGAGGCACGAGTCCCGAACCGACGCCGTTCACACAATCTGAGCTCGAGAAGTACTTCGGGTTGGCCTTTGCTGGTATAGGTTTTGGGTCGAATGCACGCGTTGTTGCGAATCGTTCGCGCGCTATTGGGTGGAGGCCGAAGCATACAACAGAGGGGTTCTTGCCCGCTGTGAAGGCGGATGTTGATGTGGCTTTGAAGGCGAAGAACTAAGAGAGGTTTATATTGTAGCTATTGAGAAACCAAGGATGTATTGATAGTATCTTTGTAGCATAACTATGTACTTATTATATTATACGATCCCCGTTAGAACTTGAAGGCCTCTTGTAATTAGGTTATACTAGATCCTAGCAAATGCCGCAATAGCTGCGTTTCCTGAAAATCAGGGCATAGCGTACTTATGCCGCAATGACCCTTATTCAAGCACATCGTCGAGTAAGAGACAGAAAGATGAGTCCAATGATTATAAGTTTAGACTTCGTCCATCAATACCCCTTCTACATCCGTGACTAACGATAGCCTCATTGCCTGAAAGAAGTCCAATGTTTGCGGCACAACAATGTTCAGGGTAACCATGGCCAAAATCACCATAGTGCCGTCAAGAACGTCTAACAAGCGGCTCAGTGCTTAATCGAAGAAAGGCCTAGTATGATTTAAGTAAAATGCTCACTAAAGTACAGTTGATTCGTCGCAAGTGTTCCGTTCAAGCCTTCTGAAAGGGCAGCGATGCGGTATCCCAGTCTGGTTCCAATCATGAGTTATATAGTAATAGGCAGGACTCCGCTCCAAGCAGAAGCATTGATTTTGATATCTCACCGAACAAGAATGCAGGCGGTGCTGAAGGTGTAACCGAGAAGTTGCGGGCGCAAGGATATCCATGCCTTTACACCTGCCGATAGAATTCGGCAGAAAGTAAATACGACAAGGAGGCATTGGAAAACCACCACCGCTGACCATGTGGTTTAGCATGGGACGACGGAGGGTAGGACGCCGCACGCTCTCACCTGTGTGATATACTGTGCCAACATACATGAGATGCCCATCCTGTAAGCGGACTATCCATGAGACCATGTATGGGTTGTAAATACTACGGAGAAAACTTGCCCGTGATGTGTCATGGCCATGCTGGATGGCTGTTGCCGCCAGTCCTCCGCCAACGATCTGAATCAGGAAAGAAGAAGTCATCTGAGAAGGTGTATAAGTTGTCTAAAAAACATTCGATTGTTGAAATGACAAACAGCACACGATAGGATAGTGGTAACTATTAAATGGTCAGATCGTTCGTGCTTTCAAAGAACCGAGGGAAGGACACCTACGTATAATGGTTCCAATCCCAGTGCCTGACAAAGGATCATAGGATACCTCAATGATGCCTCTGAAGAGGTTCAAGCTTCCATATGCCAACGGAGTTGGCCCCAAAAGAGTAACCACAAGCCTGAAAATAATCACGACTCAATGATTATATGATGAGCAAGCAGGCTTACTGCAGTTCGTAGGGTATCTTATGACCTGGAGAAATACTGGACGCTAATCGCGCAGACCACCCGATGATTTCGAGTAATCCGCACAGGACGAAAGGCCAGACTGTTAGTGGGGCAGGACCCCGCTTGCGGATGTGGACAGCTAAATGAATGAATTCTCTTTGAGATCTGGGAGTCTGATTCAAAAGATCGACCATACCAGTGGAAAGGATAAACAGAATTAAAAATATTATAGCAACGTATTTGGTTGGTGTATATCCGTATTGAAGTGCGTCATCGGTGGAAGCCATGGCCTGTCGCTACTTTTAGGTCCAGAAAATAAGGAAATCAAACGAGAACGGAACGAGGGGATGATGATGCAGTTTATAATGGACTCGGAGGCGATCTTATAGACGAAAGAGCGCTCGTCGGTGATATGTTCGTGTCATTGAGCGCACAGTTATCCTCCTTCAGGTTACATTTTGAGGGGTGACCACGTAGACCTATGATTGACAGTTGGATTTCTCTAGACAGCCACAGCATGCTGTTTGTTGTGCAGCATCCCCGCTCCCAGGTACATATATCGCCTAGACGACGGCTATGCAGAGCCTGAGACCGAGAAGAACAGTTCAAGAAACACTGGGTATTCCGCCGTAGATTGGAAGCTTGGAGGAGGGGAAACGACCTCTTTCGTCCAATGCATATGAGCATTTCGAGGAGACTAGACTTTTATCTTATATAGCCTCTATAAAAACACAGGCATGTATCCGGGATACGTCTGTCATCAGGCACGAAAAGTGACAAGCAATTCTGACAAGAACGTCATTGAGCATCAGTCGATGCACATGGGAGTAAGTAACCGGCACGGTTCAGCGGATGAAACGTGCCAGGTCCCCACTGGCAGTGGCAATCACAGCAAAGATGCTCACCCGGGGCCGATCCGCCTAGAGTCGTATATAAGCCTACGAGAAAACAACGCGTGATTGCATCTTTCCCAACTTGAAGGAAGTAAATCCTCCAGAGGGCTGCAAGAGAGTCGATGAACTGAAAAGAAGCAGTACCTTGTCTCAGTGCTGGTGGTGGCGCTGATCAAGATATTTTCGTCGGATCTGAGTCCGAATGTGAAGATAGTGAAATTTCTGGTCGAAGTTTCCTTCCCAATCATAATAATTAATTGTTATTCGAATCTCAAAGTCTATGCTCACAACCCCTAGCGCTTACTAAAGAGCACCAACTATATCTAATGGTGAGGAGGCAGATTCTAGCAGCACAACACAAATCGTCACTTACGATAGTCGTATACCAAGCGGCATTCGATGTCTTCTCCTCCAGGTCCCGTGAACTTGACATGTCTAGTGTATCGTCTTTCTTGATTGACGATCTCAATTCCCCATGCCTGGACGAAGAGGTCATAATTCTAGCCATGGCAGACCCAGTGTCCAAAAACAACACACCTGATTAGCGATCCATGTGGTTCCACTCTTCGGTGTATCGCTCTCAACGTAGGATTGTATGACGCCGTTATCAAGAGTGTCCTGTGTCCAGTCCTTCTTCAAAAAGTCTTCGTCAAGCGCATCGACGCCAGTTCTCCTCGTCCTCCCTTTCACGTGCCCAAACAAATGGTCCTCGTTCTCCCTCCACTTCCAAATCAACGTACGCTTTTCTTGAGTTCCAGGGATACCACCAGTTAAGGTCCTTAAGCATCATTAGCATCCGATGTCTTACTGCCTGATGATTTCCAAGTCTCACTGATCAATGTCGACATGCTCAATACCCTCATCGTCCTTGAAGTGTTTGATCTTGAGGGTGACTGTCCCAAAGGATATTGCCTTGCGCTTGAGCCAGCTTACCCCTTGAAGGGTCAGGATTTCGTCGGTTTTTGGATCGCTAAGGGTCTTATTCTGGCGGCTGGAAGTTAGATATCGAAACAAGCAGCTGTGCTTCTATTTTACCATAACGTAGGTCCCACTAATGTCAAGAATGGTGAGCGACTCTGGTGTAGCCATGATTGGAGATAGAAGAGGAGATTGAAACAAGTCAAATGAGATCAATTCATGAACATATAGACTTTACGAGAATCACATGCGAAGATATGGAGGTCAGCAGGTACAGTTCAAAGACTACAACCCCTCTTTGAATGCAGGCGGGAACAACATGTTCCGTTAATTGCCGCCTTTTATCACAATCAATGCTGCTTGTGTGGCTGAAAGTCGTCATCTTATGGCCTCGGACTGACCTTGTGATGGGCGGCGGTACTTGCTACCTCGAATGTCCACTTGATAATCGATAATCATTTAAGGCTCACAAATAGGGACGCGCAATGACTATAAAAGGGCGAATGACGATCTCTGATAAACAGAGCAATGGATATTACGAGACAATTTCGTCCTCCAAGGATCAAGCTTCTACTTGGCTAGTGTAGAAACTTGGAAAGAATGAGAGTGAGCTGTGCCAGTAGTATCATTTGACTTACTATAGTCATAAACCATGCGGCATTCGAGGACTTCAGAAGGCTTCGTCTCAGGATTCTCCCAGAATCTGAGACGCCTGGCGTATCTTCTTTCTCCATTCAAGTTCTCGAATCCCCACGTCTTGGTGAAAGTAGACGGATCAGTATGTAGGTGAACCGGACATGTCTAATGGATGTACCTGATGGACAACCCACTTCTTACCACTCTTCAACGTATCGCTCTTGATGGTGCTCACAATGATTTCCTGTTTAACTGTATCCTCCGTCCAGTCCTTTTTCGAATAATCAGAGTCGAGCGTCGTGACATCCACCCTCTCAGTTGTTACAAGAACATGTCCAAACAAATCGTCTTTGTTGGGTAACTCGACTCCATTCACAGTCCGGTTTTCGGATGGCGCAGGTACCTTGCCCAGGGTCCTTGGTTAGAGAAAGATTAGCATACAGCATAAGTATACGCAGTGCCTGTTAGATGGACTCACTGGGTGATATTGATACGCTCGACGCCGTCGTCGTCCTTGAAATGTTTGAGGTTAACGGTGAGTGTGCCCAGGGAGATGGTCTTGCGCATCACCCAACCGATACCTTGGAGCTCCATCATCTTATCCATGAGTTTAGAATCACTGAGGGTCTTGTTCTAGTTTCAATGAAGGTCAGTCAGCTATTATCATGAACAATAAGCTCTCCCTTACGAGAGTATAGATCCCGCTGAAGTTGAGAGTGTTGACGGACTCGGGGGCGGCCATAGTGAGTGATGATGAGAAATGCGATAGGATGAACTCGTATAAATACGTGCCCTACACGAATCGCGTTCGAAGAGGTTGACATCTTCCATGTCGATGGTCAACACGAGGTGAGGGCTGGTAAGGGGGTATCGCATGAAAAAGCGGCCACGGGTACTGCCTAATCGGCCTCGGGTTCAGTCTGGCCAGTTCCGGGGCTGAGTAACAGGACAATGGGGTGAATATGACGCGTTATATCCGGTCATCATGCTTCTTAAGTATTAGAGGATCATGTGGCGCATAATTCATCACTGCCCCGGGTATCATTTGTTACTCTGTAACAGACCAATGATGCTAACTGAGGAGCCATGACGGACCCGATATAACTGCCCCGAATGATTTATTACGGAGTAATGTCCTGCAAGGTCGTTAATTTGACGCACGCCAATTAAACACCACTTACCCAGGAAAATCTAATAAGTTGATGATGTTGAGATCGTTCATTTGCTTGGGGCTGGCGATGAGAACAGTGTCACCACTTTCCATATAGCATCTTTCCCTCTCTCCCATGCCTGGGGACCTTTAGCTTCATCTCCACCAAATTCAACCATGATGCCATCTTTCGTCCACTCGCACCAAATTCCGATGGATCCTGAAGATGGACCCGAACCTCCTCCTTTGCGATCCGGTTCTCCTAGGCACTCGACAAATTCTTTCCCAGTCGTCTGAGTTGTAACCTCAAGGTTTGCTGGACGCGTCTGTACTTCTCCATCCTTGTCGGTCACATCCCCACCAACCTCAAAAACGATAGGAAATGAAGGGTAAGACGAGAATGCCAGTTCCGCGATCCGCGAAGATGTTCCCTTCGATCGTGGACCAGATGCTGATGATTTTGGAATATTGTACAAATCGAGACTGTCCAAAATCAGCAGGTCGCTGTTCAGCTCGGAGAGTTTGAGACCCGGCTTTGGCTTGTACCCCGATATGGGCGTGAAGAGAAGGCTTAAACCCAGGGCATAGTAATTGAGATAGACGGCGTCTGGATAGGATTTGACCTCAGGGGTGGTTGAATTGAGAGTAGATATATGTACCGAAAGACTTTCAAGGTACTTGGTCAGCTCTGAAGAGGATGGGTGGAGCCCAAAGAGATTTCTGACTTCGCTTTGAGGCGACATATGATGGTTGAAGAAGAGTAACTTGTGTCGCTGACTCATCCGGATATCTCCGAGTCGACTCTTGGTTTCTACCTCCTTGACCCAGTGACCACCTAAAAGTGAGGACTTTTCAGGTGAACTTGAATTCGGAATATAGGAGACTCTAAGATGCGTGGTTACTGCCGATACAGCCAATACATAAATCGTCGTTGTACTTCGGATTTGAAGCTCAACTCAAGTTCTTGCGACTGCCTTGTACCTGTTTTGTCAATATGCGTTGTATTCTGCCACGACGTGAACCTGGAAGACGTCTCCTCACATTCATGCAACATCTCCAGGCAACACCTGCTACTCAGTGGCAACCTTATACTCGCTCTATTAAAATGATTCGCTGACACTTTGTCAACTCGTCCTACCCCATTGGCAGGAACCTCTTTGTTTTCACTCACATTCTCGATGGGCAACACCTCCTCTTTCTCTGTCATTGCGGTGGAGCCCAATCAACCCAAGAGACGTGGTGGATATCGTAGGCACGCCGACCTCCCAGTTAAACAGAGAGCTCTCAACGCCAATGCTGGAACTTCGGCCGTCTCACCTGAACGTTACAATAGGTACTTACGGGTGAAGAATCTTCCGCTGAAACAACGCGCCTTCTTTATGATGAAGTATCCCGATGTACCACCGGGGTACATACAAATTTTTCTGACAAATTCGAATCAAAACTAATCCAGTTTCAGATATATCCACGTTCGGCTCTTCGCGTCTTTGGATTTGATTCACAGGAGGCACTGGAGCCCTACCCGTGAAGCGGTTCTGCCTCTGGAAGCGGATGGCTCGCTTGATCTGAGGGAAATCAAGAAGCTGTGGAGACTGGAGACTTGTATCGTGAGTTTCAGTTCTCATTTATATTAACCCAGCACTTAAAAAATTCTTCAGCCTATTGATCCTGTTCGTTGGACGCCTGTCGAGCCAAGTACCCCCGATAGCCTCTCCCCAATATCAGTCTTTTGCTTGCTGCAATTCTACAACTGTATCACGTTCCTTGGTGAGGCGTCATTTTCTGTTTCTGGGATGTGCGCATTCAACCTGCGTGTGATTTAGAACCACCCGGCTCCGACATCCCGAAGAAAGAACCTAAAGCTCACGAGAAAATTCTGCACCAAGGACAATACTACATCATAGGGCTCTATTCCATCCTCCAGAATATCGTCAATTTCACTCTCTACACAGATTTTACGACACCTTTACTGTATGGAGTTGAACAAGACCTGCGATACATTGACTCGAGCCTGGAATGGCGGTGGGCAATGCGATCAGTTCCGCAGAAGAATTTCTTGCTTCTGATTTTCATCGTCATAATAGCCCTGCTTTTCCATTGTTTTCAACCTGACATTGCACGTTGGGATATTTTGGGCTCCCCTGCCAGCGTCGGCTTTAATCTATGACTACTTCCTTTTGTTTTGCTTACCTACAAACCTATGCACTATGCTTCCCTTTCCTTGTATGTGGCGCTTCGCGCTTGTATTAACACGTATGCAGTATCTCTACCTACGAGACTTTGTATATATGTATTACCACCATCCTGAACGAATTATGTTACAATTAAATATTGAGGGCCCCCGTAATATCACGCAGAGAGAGTACCAACGAACTTCAAGTTCGCGCTGTGGCAGATGGTTCATCGTCCTTGACAAGGGTTATAATTATTATTACAAGTTATGCAGCCAGCCACATGGTTATATTAGTATTGTTGCGAATGTATATGGAGAACTCTGGAGACTATAAATTAGTCGACTGTATGATCTAAGAACCTGCAAAAACTGATATGATGATGCTGCGTATTGAGATTGCAAGCGTCCCGAATCCATTGAGAATCGGCATCCGACAAATCACATAGCAAAGTAACGCTCTCCATAGTTTTCCACTCGAATGCCCGGGGAAGAGTTCGGAGTTTGGTGGGATAACTGAGGACGAGGTTGATTGACCTCAATGACGAGAAGTAGAATGGATATAAGAGTGGAGTGATGTCCGCCGAAGAGTTGATCTTGAGATACTCGAGGTAAGGTCGTCTATGCTCCCCGGAACGATAATTTGAAGGTGATTTCACACTCAAAGTGAGAACCTCGTCGGTATTGACCTCGATTGCATTCACCGCAAACTCTTTCAGCCGCTTGCCATGGAGAAGAATGCGCAAGCAGTCGGTAAGAGCAATCTCGCACGTAAGATCGAGGGTGTAGAGTGATTGAAGGATGGGAGGAGTAAGCGGAAGCCATGAGTTCGTCAACTGGTTGCGGTGACCACACCACAGCAGATGACGCAGGTTCGTAAGAGATTCGAGAGGAATTATGGGAGTGGCCGGTGCATCGTAGGGAAGCAAGGTATCAGGGAGACATATCTGTAGGCTAGTCCAGCTTCCGAAATCTAGTTCGTGGGCGCCGATGAAAGCTAAATAGTCTCCAAGACGCCGATATCCCTGTGAAAGAGGCCACTGCCCTTCCTCAAGCTCTGCGACAAGTTGGAACGGTAAGCCGGGGTCGATGCACTCGTCGATCATGCGTTGTAGAAGTTCAATGGGCTCGCTCTTCATCAGAGGGAGAGGAGAGCTTCCGAGTTTGATGCATAGAGATTGATTCTCTGCCCAGTATTCGACGATGGGCTAGCCAAGGTCGTCATGTGGACCATCCTTATACAACCAGGCATGTCTCTTTGGGTCATCTTTAAAGATATTTTCAGCCAGATCAATAGCTCCCTCCAGCTGTTCTGATTGTGCGGATAGTCTCGAAGGCATCCTGGAACAGTTCTGAAACATAAGGTTTGAACACGATGTTGAGGAGCATCAAATTCAAAACTGACCGGACAGTAACGATATTCGAAAGTTTTGAGTGATGAACAAGGCTAGCTTGCGCAGATGAAAGGATACCCGATGATTTGGAGGTGGTGGAATGCATTGTGAACGATGCCTCTGGCGTTTAAATACTATGGGGCCTGATGTTGTAAGGAGACATGGTCACAATAATGGCTGGAGCCTCACAATAAGAGGTATTCGTGGATGACAGTTGTGATACAGCATGATTGAGACGCGAGATCTTCGCAACTGCCTCAAACAATAGAAAAGTCGCTGCGGCCTTGGCAACTGGACAGGACCAGAACGAGAATGAGCAACAATAAGCTAGTAAGGCCCGGGCATATGTGAGTGATCAGAGACGCCTAAATGTGGTAGACTTCCATTCAGCTTAACTTCTGGATTTATGGAATCCGCGAGACTAAAATTGGTAGTGTCTGTTGGTCCATGTACGTAGGGCGATTCCAATTGCAAACTTACTGTAGTTGCCTTGAACTTCAAGAAGAATTCAAGTTGAAACCCTTCCTGTGAGGCTGTCACGCAGCAATCAATTGATGAATTGATCCAATAATTCAATTTCGTCCGATAATCCGCCGGCCGTCTGTTCTTACGCAGCGTCTGCCATAGTGCACACTGAACCCTATTCGCCTATCCATAGCTCAAGCTAGTTGAAATGACCTAGTCATCTTCGACCTTATACCATCAGGATTCTTCCAGGAAAATAGATACGAAACTCCCCAGTTAACTCTGACTCGGTTGAAGCCAAGGGTGAGTTAGGATTCTTTCACTGGCAGGGCATTTGGGGAGCTGCTAACATGGAAAACAGAATATAAATGGCGTGGCATGACGAGTTCAATGTAAACTCGCCAAGATTATCAAGTGCTGAAACTCCTTGACTCGTTACTCTGCGGCCTTTGTTTTGGGTTCACCTTGTTCTTCATTAGACGCCGGTTATGTCTTCAATCCACTTCATGACAATGTACATTGCTAATAAGGAACAAATGCTTACCTGCATTCAACCCTTTGCGTACACTTCACCCTAACAACCTTGTTCTGCGTAACGGACATAAAGACGAACGTAGCTCATATCTTCCACCTTGTGAAGGAAGTCCAACATGGCTATTGGTCTCATTAATGTAAGTCTTCCATGACCCTTGTAAATTACTCAAGGGTTGTTCACACTTTTGAATCGTTAGAATCAACATGCCTTACCGCCACGACAGTCCTCTAAGTCCGGAAACAACAAGAAGTTGCTTGCAGATATGAAGACTTCAAATAGCTCACCAGTCGAATTTCTTCCCTCCGAAGTTTTAACCAAGATTTTCCTATGTACGCCGCACGACTATGTCTACGACCGTTGGGAAATACATCCGTCATATGGGGCTAGCTTGCCTCGAATATCCCTTCACCCCGGCTCATCGTTGGACCCGATGATTATTGCTCAGGTTTGCAAACGGTGGCACTGTGTAGCTCTTGAAACGCCGCTCCTTTGGGCATCGATCCATATTCTTTGCTCGGATAAGAAGGAAAGGGTCCCCCTTCTGAAGGCCTGGCTAGAACGTTCAGGCACTTGTCCCCTTTCCATTTCTTTCGCTGAATCCACATCTGGTTTCAAAGCATGCGAATCAGAAGGCCTGCCACGGAGCCCCTTTACAGAAGAGATCATGTCCCTACTTGTCGCACAGGCCTACCGTTGGAAAGCAATCGACTTCACCTTCGCACGCCAGATCCCGCCTGTTCTATCGAATATTTCCGTCAATTCCCTTTCCATCATCGAAACTGCCTCAATCTCCAGCCGGCAATCTACCAATGATTGTTTTGGTGGCGTCGCTCCATTAGAGAAAATATGGCAGGCTATCAATAGGTCTCCATCCTTTCGCAGTGGACGGTGGGAAATGGAGTACCTGGAGAGCAACCTGCATAACATTCCATGGACACAGCTTACATCCATCAACGTTACAATGTCACTCGATTCGCTCCTCAAGGTCCTCCCGCTTTGCTGCAACCTCGAGGAACTTCGTTATATCGATCCCCTCGCTGCGTATAGCCCCGCTACCCTCCCCTCTGGCTTTCGATCTCCAGGACATCATTATTCAGATGCCCCAATCATAGTTCCTGGACTTCGTCATCTCTCGCTGCAGATGGACCAATCACCTGTGGCGCTGCTTGATCGGCTTACCCTTCCGGCACTCCAGTCTTATGACATCCGATTATACGACCACAGTGCAAAGCGCTCGCACGCATTGTCCCTTAAAGATCTTTTCTCTCGGTCCGGGTGTCGCCTAAAAGAGCTCGTATACGACGACCCCGAGGCTAACGCCGAGACTTCCATCATGGAAATTCTCTCCTTCCCGCAGCTGTCGTCTCTGATGAAGCTCGTTGTAAGGCCTTGTACCACAGACGAATTTGTTCGTTTCCTGGAGCGATCCGGTGGGAAAAAGGACGTACTTCCGGCTCTCGAAAGGCTTCACCTTGGACCATGTTGCACGACTAGCGGTGTGCTTTCTGAAATGGTGTTATCGAGGAGGTCGAAAGCCAGTTGTATCGCTGCACTTCGGGTCCTGGAAGTTGGGCGTTGGGATAATCATGCTTTGGACTTGAAACGTTTACAGACCTTATCAGACAAGGAGATAATTATTCAAATTTGAGAGAGAAACTGTGTCTTTAACTATCACTCTAGACTATTATAATTCTTGTACTTAATTCTCGGATCAGAGGCGCGGAAGAAAGGATATTATCCAAACACGACTAAAACGGGCCTACGAAACTTACAACCTGGCAAACGACAACGTTGATGCCACATTCCTTTTGGCCTGGGCTCACTGGTGCTGAATGTCAGTCGACCAACATAACAAATCAAGTGTACGCAATCTAACACGACGGCTGCTCTGCGTCTCCTCTGGAGGCCCGCAACCGGGTATATGTCTTTCTACACTCTTTTGTTTCGCGCGAAGGCAGTAAATGATCTAGTCAAAGCCTGTACCCATCATTGAAATTGCCACCGCTTAATATTATAAGACTTATTGTGGGTTATATGTATTGTCTAGAAGCGTATAACATTATCCCTTCTAGCATCTTTCCCTTATTTCCTTGTTCTTTATCGCATTTAAACCAGGTTTGTGGCATGCTTCGTATTCACTAAAAATCCTGCAATCCTTTCGACTATA
>JABAJS010000154.1:13189-27277 GCA_018221635.1 Tephrocybe sp. 10521TJB
GCGGTTCCAGAGTAGGTCGAGCCGATGTCACCGAAGCGGATGTTGGAGTAGGTGACAGAGGCGTTGGGAGAGTCCGCCTCTACGACAGTGGGGTCACCAGAGGTGGTGGCGCAAGTTCCACGGGCAACACCAGGGGTGGAGGCGTTAGCGGTGGTGGGGTAATCAGAGTCGAGCCACAACATGTTGACATCATGGTCATCCCAGACACTGAGGACCAAAACCATACCATTCTTGGCAGCCTCGCCCATCGCGGTAAGGCTTCCATGGGCCTGGAATGAGGTCTCGTCGCCGAAAGCAGCCTTTTGGGCGTCGCAGAAGTCATCAGTAATAGAGTTGTAGGTGGACATTCCGGGGATATTAGTGTTGGAGTTTTGGATGACGACGCCGTCCTGCACGTAGAGGCGGCGAATCTCGACGAGGTCGCCGGTGGCGGTACCGTCAGATGAGATGAACTGGGTGACAACGGTGAATGGTTTGGTAGAGTCAACGGTCAGACCGGGGCCGTAGAAAGTGGTGTCACCCATACGGTAGGAGTTGAAGTCGCAACCATCGGGATCGCAGACAGTTCCGTAACGGCTCTCGGTGCCGCAGTCTGTGCCGTTGCAGACACTGAGACCAGACACGCTGCAAGGGTGGGGAGTGACAGCTGCCGAGATGCTATTGGCCTCCCAGATGTCCATCTCGTTACAGCAGGCACCGTTGTTGCCAGTGCCAGAGTTGACATCGGTGGAAGAGGGAGTCCAGCCTTCAGAGTTGGCCTGGTGTGGAAAATCAATAAATTATTCAGCCATTGTGAAGTAGAAGACGTACCTCTCCGGCGATGAACTTCAAGTCCCTGGGGCACTGCGAGTCGCAATAACCAGTTCCGTACTGGGCACCGGCTTTGTTGGTAGGGTACTTGGCGACACCACCATCGGCGTCCATCTCGGAGAAGTAAAGAGCACCGTTGAGACCGCAGGGAAGGTTGGAGACGTCGACATCGAAGGTGAACTCCTGGTTGACGAGTTGGAAGATCTCGTACTCGGTATTGGAGTTCATGAGATAGAGACGAGAACCGACGTTCTTTTGGCTGGCGGTGGTGACAAAGTTAAGGGTGAGCGCATCACCACTGGTGGTGACACCGTAGGTAGATTCGTATGCAGCGCCTTCAAGCGCACAGTTGGCGGCACAGGTGACGTCGTCGGGGCAGAGGGTGGTGTCCCACTCGTTACCGGTGTAGCAGTTGGTGTAGCCACCAACGTTGTGGGTCCAGCGCCAGTTGGAGTCAATGGTTACGGCACCTGTAGACTGGGAAACGCATCCACCGGCGGTGGTGCACTTATACCAAGGAAGTGCAGGGTGGGTCTCCGGGGTGCTCGTGCCGATCTGCTGGGCAGAAACAATCGCAAGGAAGGAGAGAGCGGTAAGAGCGGCTTTGGGGAACATCGCTGAGACGAGGTGAAGTATTCGACGGTGTAAGATGTCGAGCTGAATATTTCATGCTCCTCGTCGTATGCCTTTATACCAATGTCGTGCGGTGAAAGTCCGGGAGCTCCATCTTGCAGAGGGGTTTTCTCCGGTACGCGATGCATAGCAAGGAGGAGAGAGACCTGCGGAAAGACTTCGGACAACAGAGAATGGCTCTGAGTAAGGCTTGCAGAAGCTCATTCACGCGTCGAGTACGCGACTAACGCATCTGTGAGATAGATATTAATAGACATTCACGAAGTATGGAACGGATCTCCGGACCCACCTGATCATCGATCATTTACCGACAGTAATATCTGACAACGAGGTTAATATATGTTCAGACTTACGCTAGCGAGAGTTGTCCTTCTCGAGCATGAGAACACTTGATCCATTATACACAAGACTGCAGTGCAAGTATGTATAAGAAAAAAGTTTCTTTGCAAGGCCTTGTCTGGGGAACGATGGTAAGAAGCAACATATGCATACACAGCCACCACGTGGAATCTGTAAAAGCATCAATGCCAAGACAGTGCCAAGATACGGTCTCTTTGCTGGTCACTTGTGCCCCTCTAGCGCACGGAAAAATAAGTGATAAGTATAGCGGATACATTATATGAATTGATGTTGGCTGACCGGGTCCTGAATAAACATTGTCGGACCGGTGGCGAACTCTTGGCAAACCTCTAAACATCTGAAAAAAACGCGTCGCTGGAAAGACTAATTTTAACTCAGGGACTCCCCGGATCCACATCCATTGACAAATGTGAATTCCTTCCCCAGACAGAAAAATACGTGTGGTAACAAAAAATTGATTTGATGAGCAAGCATGCAAGTTCGAGAGAGGCATCAGCCTCTGACAACGCCAACAGTGACCTCTGGGCTCCGCCCTTCCCTCTTCCCAATTGAAAGCGCACCCGCACACTTCTCCCAAGCCCACCTAGTGAGCGCCAGCACCTCATCGTCCCCAAGATCATGCCTCACATGCAGCTCCATCGTAACAACGAGCGACTCTTCCTCAGACGTGCCTTTCACCACGAACGCAGGGTCCGGCGTCGTTGGAGTGAGCTGCCAGATATGCGGTGCGGGGAGATGCAGTACTTGGGGGTGGCGCTCGACCTGGAAGAGGTGGGTGGGGGTGGGGTAAGGAAGGGATGCTAATGCCTCGAAAAAAGATGACCCACCTCACGCATAGCACGTAAGAACGCCTCGGTTTTGCCGCCCGGGGTCCCGCGGGGCGGTGCCGTCTGGAGAAGCGCAGATCCCAGCACGGTGCAAGCCCGGTAAGCGAGCTTAAAGGTTACGACAGTGATAAGCGCTGCCAGGAGAAGATCGCACGTTCGGTGATGTTCTCTGTTATAGTCTGTCAGTTTGAGAATTTCGCATGCATAGAGTGGGTGGAAACTTACACGGGGACGGTCAGGGCGATGATAATAATGGCGCCCGCGAAGACGATGGGGCTGACAGCGAAGGGATTGGAAAACAATACACCGATCGGGGACGTAGCAGGCGGGTCAGGTATTTGAGACTTCGAAGTTGAGGTCAAGGATCGTATAAGCGTTTGGAGGGCAGGTATCCTGCTGCCCGTTACTGCCAGAAATTCAATAAGATTCGTCACAACGAGAAAGGTTTGCACATGCCATTAACAAGTTTCGAGTGGTTATCATATAATAAGGATGTCCCAATGACCGAGACGAGCGTGATGAATGCCAGGATAACAGGAAATTCAATCCTGAAAATGGAACCAAAGGTCAGCATGAGCAACACATGCATCAGGTATAGATAGACGTGCCCAACCAAGCTTTCATCCTCATCTCCATGATGGTGATGATGTCCCTCTGCATTTCCAGCACTAAGGAGAAGGTGTTCTAACGTCTCCTTACATACATAGACTGACGAGAACATGAGGTACACTGCCTGTCCGAACATCGTCACGGTCTGTACAGGAGCATTCCTACAAAGTGGCGCCGTATGAGTATCCTCCACCAGAACAAAATCCATAAAAAGAACAACCTACCCATAAGGTCTTCTAATCCCCCGCCTCTCTCTCTCCGATGGTGTCTCTATCTGCGCGCCTTTAGGTTTGAGATTCATCCACTGCGACACAATATCCCCAAGACCAACGCCAAACGCATCAAAGACAATCCAATACCCCAAACCAGTGACCGATAAAGACCCAATCTGCTGCCCTGATATCCAAAGCCATGCACCGATCACAAACTGTGCAATTCCCGCTAGCCATGCGCCCTGCTGCTGGGGTTCATCAGCGCCTCCGTGTTCATGATGATGATGCTGATGGTCGGGATCGTCGCCCGCAAAGTGATGGTGTCCATTTTCTGATACGGGCGTATGGGGCGGAAATCCAGTGGTAGTGGACTTGGCTGACTGCGGGAACGCAGAGATAGGAGCCCAGGGGGAGAGCGGCATTGGCGTGGGCTGGGTGTGAAGTTCCAACTCCTGTGCTTGGTCCCCTATAGGACTATTTGCCGGTGATCCATTGGTACCTGGTTCGAGGAAGGAGAAGAAGCTGTGAGACATTGAATGTTTATGATGGTGCCCGCGACGTCCAGATGCTGGCTGCTGCCCGAGCTCAGACGACGATGAAGTCGACATGGACATGTCTGACGAAGCGCTAGAGGGAGGACGACCACCGAAAGTGAATCCTGCACCTAGGGGCGTAGGAGGGCCGGTAGCACGGTGGGAACGTGAGCCGGGGATGCTGATGCTTGGACCAGCTGAGGGTATGGTGCTCACGGGCGCCTCTTGTATCTCGAGCTCTTGAGAACCATCTTCGGAAATAGACGCGGTGGGGAGGGATCCGGGACGCGGGAAAAAGACTGAGAGGTTGCGCGAATGCAATCGCGAGTGTCGCCTGGACGCTGGGGGTTGATTTGGGTTAAGATTTAGACTGGTGCCATCTGGAGCAGAGTTTGATGTGTTCATGGATGCTGAAGAGGAGGGAAAGACGTGGAGGGTTGGTGAAGATACCAAGGACGGGGGCGTTGCTCCAGGGAAAGAGGAAGCAAGGGGTGAGTGTACGGAAGGCAAAAAAGCATTCGAAGATATAGATCGGGCCCGAGAATGGTTAGGACCAGGTGGTGCGAATGAGGAACGGAATGGAGAAGATGGAGGACCGTTCATGCCATTTGGTGTGCGCTGAACATTGAAGCCAGGGCGAAATGGACCAGCAGAGGGCGGCTGACTTAATCCCGCTGAAGAGAAGCTCCTGGTGTGTTGGTGGTGAACCGGAGAAGATTGTACACGACTGCGGGGAGGTGGTGGTGCGGATATCACTGGGACTTCGTCTGGTGGAGGTTCAAGTTCCATTGGTCGCGTTACCAGGACCATATTCTCATCTTCATCTCTACTAGACTTGCGACGGTGTAACTGGTGACCATCCATGGTGTTATAAATGAGCGGTGTTCGTAGAGAATGTGGTGGTGCTTTGAGAAGAGGTTTGAGATAAGGCGTTCCTATGTCATTCCTAGAAATGCTAGTTAGGCCACATAACTACAGAAACTGAGGAAATAGACTTGCAAAAATTTATATAGGACTTGTAATGAACCAAGGTTAAAATTCGCGACTGTTCCTGAAGCCTGAAGTCCAGTGACACTTCACAGTCCTCGATATTATTTAACCTAATCAGACTATCTTTTAATGCATCTAATCATCTGGAATGAAAAGAATATACTTACGAACAACGAAGGCCGTCGACAGTTGAAAAGATACAGCGATGCTGTTGTCCAAAGGAAACCGTGTCACAGTCGACCGACCGCGGATGTGGCAATTTCTGGGACCACTCACGTGGTCCGACCTCGTGTCATCAGCTCTTGTCGCTGTCCACGACAGTGTCAACGACTTATGGGCAACGGGTTCGCTAGTTCGCTACAGTAACCTTGCATGGTGATGATTTCATTACGTGACACGTCGATATTCATGCATATTATGCATGAATGTTGGCTCAATCGGTTCATGACATGTCAGTCTTGTTAATTATGCCGAATTGTAATTAACGACCTTGTATTGACGATTTCTTGTTCTTTTGTAGTTTCATTGAACCCATTCTGACTCCTTCTGTTGACATCTGTCAACCATACTCGTCGTCAAGGTTTTTATCACCAGTTCTGAATAACAGCACTGAATACAAACCAGTGTCCTTGTTCAAAAAACAGCTTGATACCTTATGATGCAGACCAGCCGTTTGTATATCAGAATCCCAGCTTTTCCTCACCAAAAACACTACAATGTCTACTGAGATTGTATGTAAATTCCTTCTTCTCATTCAAAGCCTTCTCTTATCCGTCTTTACAGGAATCCCGATACCGCAGGCTCTTGGAGTCTCTAGTAGACTTGATTTCACAGCAAATAATTGGCACAAGTTTCTTCTCTGCCCTCTCTTCTCTGACTGCTACACCCATCGAGCAGGCGTGCTCGGCACCCATCAATCGTCTGCCCGTCGAGGTCCTCGAACGCATTTTCTATCTGAGCCTGGAGAACTATGCACGCGATTGGGGTACACGTGGTCCACCCTCCTTCAGAAGGTATCCAAAGGTCTCGCTTTCCCCGGGCTGTTCCTCCGACCCAGTGATACTAGCACAAGTGTGCATGTTGTGGCGAGCCATCGCCCTCTCAACTCCCTTACTTTGGTCGAAGATGTCCATCCACTGTAGTCGCAAGAAACAGACCATCCCCCTTCTCAAGCTGTGGCTCGAACGATCGGGAACTCAACCCCTCGATATTACCTTCTTCGAGTCGCTCGATGGCTACGTCACCAAGGGAAACGCGTATGATTATGCATGCAACCCTATGACGAACGAGGTCATAACTCTCCTCATGGAGCAATCCAACCGCTGGAAGTCAGTTGACTTCCAATTCGCTCGCAACCTCGCCACCGCCTTCCTTGCGATGCCGGAAGGCACCGTCCCCCAACTAGAATCTGCGAAAATCGCAAGCCGCGACATAATCAGCTTGCCCTGCCCCCCGATGGATGGGCTCCCGCAGCTCGAGAAAGTCTGGAGGACAATGTTCTCTTCCCCAGCCTTTAGATCCGGGGGACTGGAAGTGGACTTCCTCGAGTCAACAGTGTTAGATACGCCCTGGTCGCGCCTCACCACCGTCGAGGTCATCATGACTGCCGAATCACTCTTCGCCGCTCTTCCCCAATGCCGCAACCTCACAACCCTCCGCTTTACCTGCCCATACTCCCGCTTCCACCGCAGCCACCTCACTGTTCCCTTTTCGCGTAAACCCCCTCCTCTTCCAGAGACACCAATCACCGTCCCATTGCTCCGCGACCTATCCATCACCACAGAAGTCTCCGCCGACAACATTTTCGCCAGCCTCACCCTGCCCTCCCTCACCACCCTATACGTCGAACAGCAGAGGGCCTGGAACTCCGAACCCGACCCTTCGGTGTTCGCAGAGTTCCTCAATAGATCCGGATGTTCCCTCCAAAAGTACTCTTACAACATCACAGGGGCTCCAATAAGCGAGAACGTCCTGGTGGAGATCCTTTCCGCGTCAGCGATGTCGACGCTCTCGAGTCTCGTTGTCGAGCCGCCTGTGACAGAGAAGCTGTCCAACCTCCTTACACGGAGATCTGCGAACCGCTTGTTGTTGCCGCGGCTCGAGCGGCTGTCGCTTGCGCGATGCAAGAATCCGCCGGGGACTTTGAGTGAGATGGTCAAGTCACGCAGGGAGGAGAGGGACGGTCTCGCTTTACTGCGGGATGTACATGTCAGGCGATGGGAGGAGCATGGGATTGATGTCATGGGATTCAGAGCATTGGCCATGGGTGAACAGGAGATCGTGTTGGATTTTCCACCAGTGGAAAGTGAATTCATGAAAACCTTTCTGAAAAACACCTACTGAGCTATAAATAATTCCCTCATGTTTCTACTATTTTATATGGACAACTTGAAGTATAATGAGTGTGCTGGTCTGCCGCCGCGCTAAGAGGCTTCAGGCTTGATTGAAAAGCTCGTCAACAGTCGTAAGTACTCGAATTGTGGCGTGAAATAATTCAACTCGCGATGTGATCCACCTGAGGAAACAGAATTGTCAAGGATAGTGTGAAGAGTTGAAACAATTTTGCATTTAACGCATTTCGATACAAGCATATATACAAGGGGCAAACCCCTACCCTCAAGTGCCCTCAAGCCGATGATTTTATAATTTAGGCAAGGCACTGGCTGTACCAATCGTTGCTGTACGTGCAGGTGCTGCCAGTGGCGCAGACAGTAGGTCCAGTGTAGCCAATACCACCACTGGAAACGCTTGTCGGTCATCTGAATTTGAAACGGGGAAGAAAGAAAAACGTACCACTGGCCGTACAAGGACTGGGTAGCAGTGGAAGCAGGGGCAGATGTGGTGGATGTGGATGTGGAAGAGGTGGAAGAGGTGGAGGTGGAAGAGGTGGTGGAGGAAGTCTTCGAGGTGGAAGAGCTGCTGGAAGAGCTGCTGGAAGACTTAGAAGACGAAGAGGAGGAAGCGGCAGTGCCGGAGTAGGTCGAGCCGATGTCACCGAAGCGGATATTGGAGTAGACGACGGAGGAGTTGGGAGCGTTGGTCTCGACATCGGTGGGGGTTCCGGAGGTGGTGGCGCAAGTGCCGCGGGCAACACCAGGGGTCGGGGGGTCGGCGGTGGTGGGATAGTCAGAGTCGAGCCAGAGCATGTCGACTGCGTGATCGTCCCAGAGAGAAAGAACCAACACCATGCCATTCTTAGCAGCCTCGCCGAGAGCGGTGAGACCACCGTGGTTCTGGAACGAGGTCTCGTCACCGAAAGCAGCCTTCTGGGCATCGCAGAAGTCCTCAGTGATGGAGTTGTAGGTGTCCATTCCAGGGATGTTGGTGTTGGAGTTCTGGATAACCACACCGTTCTGAACGTAGAGACGACGGATCTCGACGAGGTCGCCGGAGGCGGTACCGTCGGACGAGATGAACTGGGTGACAACGGTGAACTTCTGGGTGGTATCAACTCCACTGAAACCAGGACCATAGAATTCGGTGTCTCCCATGCGGTAAGAGTTGAAGTCACAACCGTCGGGATCGCAGACAGTGCCGTAGCGGCTCTCGGTGCCGCAGTCGGTGCCAGTGCAGACGTTGAGGCCGGAGACACTGCAAGGGTGGGGAGTGACGGCGGCCGAGATCTTGTTGGCCTCCCAGATGTCCATCTCGTTACAGCAGGCACCATTGTTGCCGGTGCCAGAGTTGACATCAGTGGAAGAAGGAGTCCAGCCTTCGGAGTTAGCCTGGTGTGGAAATTCAATTAGATTATTTACCGTGGTATAGTAGGAAAAATGCATACCTCGCCAGCAATAAACTTCAAGTCTCTCGGGCACTGCGAGTCACAGTAACCAGTTCCATACTTGGCACCGGCCTTGTTGGCGGGGTACTTGGCCATGCCACCATCGGCGTCCATCTCGGAGAAGTAGAGAGCACCATTGAGACCGCAGGGAAGGTTGGAGACGTCGACATCAAAGGTGAACTCCTGGTTGACCAGCTTGAACATCTCGTACTCGGTATCAGAGTTCAAGAGGTAGAGGCGAGAACCAATGTTCTTCTGGCTGGCGGTGGTGACAAAGTCGAGGGTAAGCGCATCGCCGCTGGTGGTTACACCGTAGGTCGCGGCATACGCAGCACCGTCGAGGGCACAGTTGGTAGCGCAGGTGACGTCGTCGGGGCAGAGAGTCGTGTCCCACTCATTGCCGGTGTAGCAGTTGTTGTAGCCACCGACCTCATGGGTCCAGCGCCAGTTAGCGTCGATGGTCACGGCACCGGTAGACGCGGCAACGCAACCACCAGCAGTTGTGCACTGGTACCAGGTCAAGGCAGGGTGGGTCTCGGCGGTCCAGGTGCCGACCTGCTGAGCAGAGGCGATGGCGAGGAAGGAGAGGGCAGTGAGAGTGGCTTTGGGGAACATTTTAAGGACTTCGAGGTGTGGTCGAGGTCGTTGTAGCTGGTGAGCTGGGACTTTATTCCTGGTAGTTGGACCGTTTTATAGGATACTTGCACGGTTAAAATCCGGGGTTCTCGTCAGAGCAAAATCATTTTATCCGACAGTATTCAGTGGACGTTTGGAAAGTAGATTGGTACGGTAACATTTCGGCGAAGTTGAGCGTCGCCAGGCGTCGCTTGAAGATCTTTAGAAGACCCGAGTCGCTGCGAGTGTGCCTGCTCACTACATGTGATGATATTTATAGCCTTCGGTCGCGCAGGATGGTTCACTTGGCAGGATAGAAAACGGATCTACAAATCTTAAGTTCTGGAAATTCAAAAATCATCATCGGCTTTTCATCAGTTATTGGTCTGCTGACTCACGAACGATGAATTTGAGATTTTTCACAGAACTTCTTCTCTCCGGGCCCAGCAATGTCGCTTGAGAACATTAATGGAGATTCGCAACACAAAAAGAACTTGTCGCCCACCTTCAATTTTATGTTTGCAAATATGCTACCAATTTAACGGGAACCTCGGTTTGCCGAAGGCTTGGCAGGGTGGTGACGTCTAGGTAATGACGTCGACGTAACCTTCCATCAAAAGACAAAACTACGGCACATCGGCTGCTTCCAACGTATCCATATGTAGAAACGAAATCGCTCCGACATAGATGCGGCGTTGTGGGGTACGGCGTTGTCTAGAAAAGACGATTGAAGCAGCACGGCAGCAGCGGTTTTGGTTTCGATCTACAGAGCTTCAAACACGGGAATTAGTATTGAACACATCTGAACACCCCCCAGCTTTCCAAATTCCGGGTGCAGGCGCAGTAGTAAGCGTACCTCTCAGGTTACATGCCCTTAAACTTCAGCACTCCCTGATATCCAATATCACACCACCAGCTAAGAACCCTTATGTTATCCTCCTCGCATTATGTTGTGTGCAATGAATTCTATAACTTATTGCTTACAACGCTTGTGTCTCTTCGCGGGTCGAAGTAAAACTTTGGTTCAAGGCAGATGTATATAACTTGACTGTGAAGGCTTCACGTTCGTTGAGAAGCCCATGTGACAGATTTTTCCAGGGAGGAGAGCAGGCATAATTTGCTGCATTCTCAGAATGCATCAAGCACAGGTTGGAATCACTGCACCTAAACACGGAAGACGACTTCGCTTGATGGGCAGCGTCAGGTCATTGATAGTGGTGACATACAACTGAGAAAGAAGTCTTTGAACTGTTTGACAGCACAAGAAACGGATGAATTAAGATCGTCTTCATAAAGAATTGGTACATACTTGTGCGACTTGATTCACAAAATATATTACCCTTGTTAATTAAACTGGAGAGATCAAAATCAGGACAACCACTTCTTGGAACGACTGGAATGCAGAACTGACCCCAGGAACAGCGATCTTAGATGGCGATGATCTATAGGGAATTCTCGTTTTGAAAACGGCGGTTGAGGGAAGGCTCGAGGGACGGTCATACAACTGAGCAAACAGAATCGGGGTCTGACGAAAAATAAGCGTTAATCGAAATGTCCGTGTAATCCCTGGAGTGAGATATCCAATATGCAGAGGATTGTAGTAGAGAGCGGCTGTGGAGACTCACCATCTCCGACAAATAAACAAGTCGACAAGAATGATTCTTCTATTTTTTTCAGCAGGATCATCGACCGAGAAGGATCTAGGGCGCCTACTTCCCTTACGGAAATACTTCCTGACGCTCAGATATTCTTAGCACACATGAGATCTAGAAAGCTATTATCAGCACAACAGTGTTGGAATGTTAAAATAGTCAGTTACCTCCGTGCGCTCCATGCCACAGATTGAGATCGATCATCCTACTCTCACCGGAGCAGTACATAGAAAGTTGGGTGCCGTGGTTGGGATAGTCACGTAGCTCATATCATGTCGAATAATGACAGATTCAATCATGTTGACGCGTGCATGGAGACCAGCTAACTTATTGAAATAGAGAAGACGTCAACTCCCACTCACACGCATCCTAAAAATAAAGAGACTCACTCGACATCTAGATCCATCATAGTCCACCGTGTCCTCATTCATGATGTACCTATCGAGTATTTAAATAAAGCACCTGATGTCGTATGTATATAAATAAACGACCCATACTTAACTTCGTCCCTTCATGACGACATCCCTCTCCGCCTTTACATCTGCATGCACGTCTTGCCCTTGCTCTTGCCATGACGGCTGAAGCAGAGCCCATTGCTTTGCGAGGGGTTTTTAGGACTCGATGGGAGTTGATGGTGTCCAGGTTGGATGGACAGCTAGCTGAATAACAGGAAGACATAGGGAGTCCTATGTATGGGGGAACAATGGGTCAGATGTGTAGAGTGTAGTGTTTATCGAGGATGTTTTGTTGAAGGAAAAGTGAGTCAAAAGTGGGAGGATGAATTATTGTAGCCTTAAGGAAGGATTAGCTTATGATATATAGTATCTAATAACATTGTTAATGACATACTCGTCCGAGATCGGGGAACTTCATCCAGAGATTATCAGCCAAGTCAGAATCCAGTGGCCTTGATCATGTAACCACGAATATTGAGGGTCGGAATATTGCCATTGACGCTCTGAGCTGTTCATTATCTTGCAGGCGTCAGAGTACAAAGAAGATATTGAGTGGGGCGGTCTGCTGTGGTCTGTGAAACCAATACTGTCAAATCGTAATATCTGCAACACATACTAGAAGCTGTTCCTCAAGGAAAGAACATGTCGAAAACCCGTAACCAGCTATAGGCGGCTCAGACAGGTAGCACCCAAAGTGTATCAGTGAAAAGCGATCCATAGAAAAGCTTAATGAAAAAATAATTAATTTGAGTAGAAATGTCTGTGTGACGCGAAGAAAGAAACGGTCCCGGAAAACTCGATGGGGTTCATCATTTTTCGAGGTTTGCAGATCCAGAGAGCCTCAAGTCAATACAGATAGCCATTTAATTGAAGTTTTAAGTTGGAGCGGAGGGTGGCTTAATCCGGGGCGAAGTTCCCACACCCGTTCTATTCAAATTCTTGCAACGTCGTACGATCAAACGGGCTTGGGATTGATAGCATTGTACGTAGTAAGAAGCAGTATTAGGGTATCGACGTCCTCTGACTCTACACACGTCTCCCCTGTCTCAATCCTCGGCATAATTGGTTAAAACAAGTTAATTCCACGATATTGGTTCAAAGCTTGCGCGAGACGCTGATACTGGCCAGGAGTGAACCGGACACGACATCTATCGTCACTGTAATCCATCATGTTATCTGAAAAGGTGTGTTACAATTTTCAGAACCTTGAGCAGAAACTAGATTTACCTATGGGGTCGTTGCCTGGCGCCGGGCAAGTGTTCCTTCCAGCTGGGCATCCAGAAGCAGCACTGGCCTCAGCAGGTGTGTCATCGACGTAGTCACCACCATTACAGCCGCCCTCAAAGGTGTGGAGGAGGCCAACCCAATGTCCGACTTCGTGAACCAAAATCTAATGAATCATGTACGTCAAAAAAAAAAAAAACCACAGTATATCTAACAATGGGGCCACTGACCTTCCCCGTGTTGTAGCCAGTGTTTTTACCTTCGAAAAGGAAATCGTAATCCATGATAATACCGTCGGCCTGCGGGTTTCTCTGATAGTCCCAAGGGAAGGTAGCCCATCCAGCAAAAGCCTGTTCGGAGTTAGGTCTGTATAGTATGTAAGCATCGTAAGTTTAGAGAAGAATCGCGTTCCGACCCACCCAACAGAGTAGATGTTGAGAGTCTGAATGTTGCCCTGACGATATTGCTTGATCGAGGCTTCCGCCGCATTACCCATGGCGACACCATGTAGCGTGTTGTAGGGTATAGCAGTGCGGACAGTCTTGGTCAAATTGAAAGTCAGGCCGACTTGGGTGAAAAAAGAATTGACGATGACCATCTGCTGAGCGATCAAGGAGTCCCTGTAGATGACAAGGATGAGCGAGTCACAATAAATCTCAAATCACACGTACGAGAGACTGCCGTCGGTGGCGTTGTTTTGATCATAGAAGACGTTGAAAATAACCTAGAAACTAAGGATCAGTCACTGAAGGAACTCCCGGGGCAATACTGGGACCTACTGGGACGGTAAAGGGGGAGCGTTTGCTCAAAGGCAGAGTCAAAGTGGTGTCAAGTTTCGAAACGAAATCCGCCTGAGCGGCCGCGACCTCATCGGCGGTGGGGTTGGTTCCACAGAAAGCGCTGGAGCACATGTGTCAATCGCGAATGTATCGATGACAGAATAAGAACATACCGGGCGGAGGTGGCAAGAGCAAGAAGGCCGAATACGAAGGATGTCCGCATTGCAGCACGACTCAAAAACAAGTGGTCTGAGAGGTAACGATCTTATTCGCTGAATACCAGCTTTTATAAGAGGTCGGCATGTAAGGTCATTTCGAACGGCGCAAGCGGTGGCGAGTAAGTTGACAGGCTGAATACAGCGATTTCAGCTGTTCGGGTCGTCTGTCACCATTTTTAAAAATCGAATATTGAACGCGGCGGTTGGATTGCCGAAGATTCAGGTGTGAAGACGAATCGCCGGAGACCCCCTGTAGTTAAATAATGTCAGTGCCAGATAATGCACGCCACTGTACCATATCTAGTCGTCTGTCGACGTAGACATGAACGTCAAGATAGCAAGTCCAGTTTGTCACTAGCAAGTCCTATCCTTCTACGGCGGCCGCCTCTC
>JABAJS010000155.1:6936-27211 GCA_018221635.1 Tephrocybe sp. 10521TJB
GAAAAAGGGCTCACGATGGTGACCCAGAGTCTGATATCGGCCTCTGTAAGCTTGTCTCCAATGAGGTATTCCTTGTCAACAAGGATCTTCTCAACATTGTCCAGTGCATCGAAGACTTCGAGGACAGCTTTCTGATAGGCCTCTTGGCTCGTGGCGAAACCCGCTCGATAAACGCCGTCTAAAGAGTGCTCAGTCACCTGTCGCTTCTACAAAACAGACACCGAACCCGACTCACTATTTATATTGGGATAGATCCACGCATTGACTTCATCGATTTGGTCGCGCAAGTTTGCCGGATAGAAATCGAGACTCGCTTTTTCGGCAGGGATCAAGTCGTTGAATGCCGTATTGAACATGCGGATTATTTCCGAACTCTCATTGTTAACGATCGTGTTTGTTTTCTTGTCCCAAAGAACAGGAACCGTAAACCTGAGGGTGTGATATGTTTGTTAGCCTTCTGACCTGCGTCTCGTGTGTATGTGTGCACCGAACCTGCCTCCATAAGCAGGATCCGCTTTCAGATACAGGTCCTTGACGTGTTCCGACTTGTACAAAGGATCAGCATCGGCAGCCGGGAATAGATCGACATTCGCAAAGGGCCATCCTTGGGTGCCCATACGGGGAGATACTACAGTAACCGCTAAGGAGGTATTAGATCACAACATGCTACATTGACCCCGAGAAATCTTACGGATGATAGATTCAAGCCCCTTCAGCTTGCGTACGATCAGAGTTCTAGTAGCCCAAGCTGTCAAGGACAATCACTGTCGTCAGTTTTCCATGTGCTGCGGTATGTTTAAGGCTCACGGCAGGCATATGAGACGTAGAGATGATAACGATCTGGGGACAGGATGTAAAAAAAAAATTATCAGAATTAAGGGCAGCTCGTACCAAGCTCGGGTTCAAACCGACCACCCTTTTCGACTTGGTATCGGAATGATGCGTCTGCACGTTTGAAACTGCCATCCGCCTCCGTCTTCATCTTCGCGATGTCAGATTGTAGTGTATGGTCCTTAGTGGTCATTGTGCGAAGAGGAGTGTTTGGGCGATGTAAAGATTTCCTGATGAAGGTACTCCTAGGCTTGGAGGAGAGTCTTAGAAATCTAACCTGTATCTGTGCGCATGTACCACGTGCTGTTATGATGTCAGTCCTTTTGAATTCGATTTTGAGCTTAGGAAAGCCTTGAAAGAATGAAAACTAACGCTACTGCGCAGCACAGACGCGATTGAAATGTTCGACTCGCAGAAAGCATAACAAGTTTGTTCGAATTCGTGGTAATGAATGAAATACATCAGGTAATAGTGTAATACGTAATCATGGCTGACTGTCACGTCGCGCATCATGTACCAACACTCTTCGACGTTCACAAGGCTCTTAGGCTCGATGTCTAGATCCAAAGCGCATCATCATGGGTAGATTCTAAGCTTATATTACGCTCACCGAGTTCCAACATTCGCCCATGCCAGTGGCATACTGCGAAATTTGAGAAGAGAGAAAAGAAGAGTTCTCAACGAGTGAGAGGAGTTTCCAAAAATTTTGCACGCGACAATGGGCGATCCAAAACCCACTCAATGGCAATGCTTCAGCCGAAATGACAAAAGCAAACATCACGAGCGTAGTAAAGGGACACCTGTGTGGCGCCACCTGGCCTCCTCGTACGCCACTCTTCTCACTTGGCCCTTTCTTGCGACCGAAGGCCTTATTTATAATATTAAGAACCACGGCTGGCAGCAAGTTCTCTACATAGTGGGAAGGGTGCTCGGGTGCTGGCCAGCACACTTATAACGTATAGGGGAGCTCCCGACCTTGGGCGAACTGCTCGTCATATTGACGCTGGACCACCTTCCAGAGAATCGATGTATCCGTTGGCACGGCCGTGGGCCCACAAAGTGGGGTATGTCGGCAAAAGCTTGTGACTTCTGGTTTCAAAGTACCAAGGAAGCCGAAGCTCTGATCGCAGGACAACAAGCAGGGAGCCTGGAGTTTTTTATTTTTTTTATTTTTGAAGGTATATCATGTGTACGCCAGCACGCCGGGCGCCGATAGAGACCGTCAAGTGGAGTCGACAGAAATACTAGTATCACGACATTCCCTAGCGGTTCGAAACCGCATGCAGGAAGGCCGGACCATGGGACCACCGCTCGCAAGAGAGGATTGAAGCGTTCTAGAACTTTCCTCAGTCCTGTGTGGAGCGAGAGTCGCTGCTGTGATACATTCACTATGATGGATCCACTCTTTTAAATCGCATTAGTTTTCCGTTTTGGTAACGTGTCCCTAGAAATACGTGAAGTGAGACGGAAAGAGGAGGTTTAGGAGAAAGACACTAGAACAAATCAATCCATCTGCTTCAGGACCTATATATATAACGAAATCTTCCATGTCCACATTATTTCATCCATTAAACCATAGCTGCAATCACAAATACTGACTCTATCAAAACGACGCCTAAGAAACATGTAGACATGTAAGAGGAGCTCCTTACCGAGACAAACGCGCGTAGAGTTTTTTCACCTGCCATCTGGCACAGCACGTATCAGGACGACGTGGCCCCTGACTGACGGCATAGCCACGACATCGGCTGGACAGAGTCTGGAGAGAGAAAAGTATCCACAGCGATGTGCTGTGAGAATCGGACCCACACGACAATGACCTCTGACACAGGTGAAATGAGAGCCGTGCTCACTGCTGACCTTCGTATCCAATTACCATAACGTCTTTGAAAATGATAGGATAACGCCTTCTGCTGTTCAGTTGCATCGATCTGCCCCGCCGGAAAAGATGGGTTAATAATCAACTAGCGATGCGGACAAGGGTTAGCAGTCAGTCGCATTTTCTATGGATATTAATCCAACGGACGTCGTCCGCGGTGCTGAGGACAAAACATCACCCAATTACTACTTCGATTCCATTTTGTACATATTTTGACGCCACGATGGCAACAAGTTCTTGGTATATTTCGCCACGGCGGTGCGCGTCGATGTCCTTTCCTACGCGCGGAAAAAGGAGGAGTAGCGTAGAGGTGAAGAGGGAGGGAAGGCCTAGTAAAAGGACACCTCTGGTTTTAACAATAACGATACAACAAATCAATTGATCTGGGAAAGAAACCTCGTATACGCCATCGATTGAATCCTCTGCAGTCGTGTTGATTCATCCATCAACGTTGGCTCAACCCGGGGCTATAAACGCCGCCTCAATCAATGCAACTCAGGAGACACGAAGACGAGACACTGACCAAGAGGAGAGGAGCATACATTTTCACCTGCCCCACCATTCCCGCAACCATCTCAGAAAGAGCAGCGCCGTGACGTGGATCTGGCCCTTCTCTCAGCAAGTCAGGCAATACTCCAATAAGGCTTGGGACACTATTAATTAGGTCATCAAACTGAGTACTCTGATCGGCATCTGGTACAGCATTTGTCTCCGCCACAAGCCCGGGCAGATGTGTCATTATTTTGACATAGTCTAGGAAAACCTGAGGATGGATGAAGGGAAAAAATGTCAGGTATTCAATTGCGGAGGGAGAGAGGAATAACTCTGACCTTTCCGCGGACATGCCACCCATTGACAGGATGCTTGAGGAATTTGGTAAACAGGCTCTGGAGAAGCTCAAAGTCCCGCCGAAGAACGACATCGGGCGCAAGCTCTGACACAGCCAGATCATGCGCTGCGTCGTAAAGTCCTGCATCTAGAAATAGCTCGTACGCATTAAAAAGGTTGCCCTTGTCCAGAGCGTGATTGGCCTGGTGATCGAAGAAATATGAGCAAGAACTAGAGGGACATAGCCAGTGTTCGACCTTTGCTTCCAAAACCCATGACCTAGGGATCTTCAAGCTTCCTTCTATACCTCTCGTCGTCCACTCATCCAACTTTTCAGCTGATCGTCCCAGGAGGTCCTTGATCGCCTTCTTTCGTCTGTGGATGATAAGCCAATATAATGAACATTGAGAGGACAACACATACCCAGCAGATCCTTCGATATGCAAGAGCACAAACAGTGCCTCCTGAATTAAACCCTGACCCTCAAGTTGTGAAGCATAGCTGCTCGCCAAAAGGTCGGCACTAGGACTGTGTCCCTCCTGCTGAATCCCGTTATTCTCGTCATCGTCTGAGAGATCGTCATTCATATCCATACGGCGCACACGGCCGAGTGGGTCCCCACGGTCCGGAAAATCGCGCACCCGCATACACCGTGAAAGGATGATGTATAGATGCCAAGAGAGGCTGTAGTCTACTGGCGAAGGGCCAAACGCCAGTGGAGTAAGAATTTGAGACAAGGAGCACTCGGGTTCTGCATACAGCCGAATGAGGGAGAAGAGACCGTCTGAGATAGTAAACGGCTGTCGGACCTTCCACAGCGCAGTCGAAGGGACAGGTTTGTCCTCTGCATACCAGGGCGGCGGAGATGCCATTTCACGATTCGCGAGGAACTGATTGTATGCTTGGAAGGCCTGAGCTATGGTGGCATCCACGGGTTGAGAATACCACAAATGAAGGCCAAATGCGCGTTTCCAATCAAGGCCCTTCGGTACGTCTACGTTGGGGCAGTTTTCCAAGCCACCACCTCGTGATCCCAGCAAGACCTTGTCCACGAACCCAGCCAACAACGCATACACCCTTCGCACACTGTCGTCAATATGTGCATCAATCCGCTCATTATACCAAGTTTCCATCTGGTTTGCAAGATCTATTTGGAAATCGGTATCACCACCAGCTTGTGCGATGAGAGTGGCGAGTCTCCAAAATCCACCCTCTATGGCCACGTTGACGGCTTTTTCCGTCTGGTGACCCGTGAGATGTGTGAACACACTGGTAGGAGCATCGGCAGAAGCATTAGCGCGAAGTTCAGCTTCGACTGTGGCGGACACTGCGTCTTCCAACCATGCAGAAAGTGCAGCCTTCCTGCGGACTGCACTGATTTTGTTTCGTATGTCGATTGTGATCGATTGTCCAAGGCGTAAGTCAATATCGTCGAAGAGGGCTTGCCCGAGGCGGAATAGTGAGGCCTCGAAGGATCTATCTGCCGCTGGGAAGAGGGACACGAAAGACGAGAAGTTGAGAACGTCAGCATCAGGGTCCGCGAAGGGGATATTGTCGTCATCTGGCGTTATAGGCGAGTGAGATAGGTGATGCTGCAATAGATTCCTGGAGAGAGTTGAGCCTGAGGTGGCATCTGCGAACAAGGGAAAGATGGTTCGGGTAATTATGGAGGAGTTGGCAGAGATTGTTCTAATTGGTCGTCAGACACCAGTCGGATGAACAAGGGGGAAACACACGGTTTTGAATACGGAGCACAGAGCGAGCCTGCGTGGACCAGAGTTCCGCCTGGTCCCCACCCTACTCGAAACGATCGACCAAACGCAAGTCCCGCATCAAAATAGGCTCCTTCACTTCCCTGCACGGCAGATTCTGAGCTTTCGACGCGTGCATATTTTCTTGAAGGCCGGTAGACAGGTGGTTCAATGTCGTGTGCAAACGAAAGTCTCTGAAAGTAGAACCTGCATTAGCCGCATTCAAAATATCACCAAAAAAAGACTCGCACCTCTCGTGAATCTATTCGAAGACCATCTCCATCAGAGTCTCGGCTGTGTTTTCGATTTAACGGTTGGAGCGGAACACGTAAAGTTGGGCGGGATGGTTGCGGTTCGTTAAGAGCTCTGAGCGCGGCAGCCTCTTCTGGTACGCGAAATAGCGATGTCTGCATGACGTGCATCTTTTGAGCGTCGACGCCAACATGCTGGGCCCATGAGGTAAGCGTAGGGTCGCCTCGAACTCTAGTCGGTGGCGGCGACGAAGAAGAGGACGCCTCAGAAACGCGTAGATCGGGCACATGCCCCCCGTTGACTTCGTGCGCATACCGAAATTCGCCATCTTCGTCCTCCACGAGAGCATTGCGGTTGGGTTGCCTTGGGCGTCGCGCCCTCGATGTCAACAACTCATCTTCGTGCATGTCCGGACTCCGTGACCTAGACGGCTCATCCTCGCTCTGGCTCTCCTCATCTTCGCTGGCCTCGAGTTCTTGTTGCACTTCCGGCTCTGAGGAAGAGCCTTCGTCGCTGTCACTGAAGTCTGCGCGAAACCGAGCCATGGCTGGTTTTTGCCCCGCAGAACCGTCAAAGACGAGCCGCAACAATTGAGAGGCCAAAAACCTCTGATAATAACAACATCAAATACTGTTTCCTTTCTCAATTAGCAATGCCGTGGACAAGTCCGAGGAATTCGAGAATTCGACGTCAACAGTAAGTAGTGTTCTTCTGAAACGGAGCCGCATTCCAAGTGAGGCGCGATGTGACAGACTTCTCCTAAGTCATGGAGTGAAAGGCTTTAAGGCTATGTGGACTCCTACGATAATGTTTTTCTTTTCCCTAGAGACTTTGACTTGCTTAGGATTCAGAATGATTAATGAGATGCCAGCCTGAGATGAGTTATTTTCCCGCTTAACCTCAGTCGATGTGCACGCCACGTCAACGGTCCATACAAACTGGCTGAAACTTCACCGCCGCTCCGGGGCCAAATCACAGCTGGCCCGTGTCTTCAAGCTCATTGCCATCACCGATCATGAAACTCGCTACAGAGTGTCCACGCGTACTTCATGGTCTTCGGTAGTCTTACTGTGTGGCAGGATATGGCTTCAAATTTCCCCTGAGATCCAAACTGATGAAACGCCGAATTTGATAGTCGTGCCACAGCCTTAAATCTCGATCTCATCTGATACACTACTGACAAACCGTGAATAGCACTCGACTAAATTGACTGATGAGACTCCTGATGTGCACTATCTACCGCAGAGTTGAGACACCCCAGGTGGTAATAATAATAATATACAAATACACGGTGGGGAGCTCCCTATTACATTTGTGCAATAATGCACCTCTACTTTGCTTGAGGGGAGCCAACGATCAAGTGAGAGGTAGAGGCCCTAGGTTGTTGTACGATCATCATTTTATTGGTAGATCTTGAGCCACTGGAAGTCAAAGTACGCGTTAACAAATGCAGAAGGATTGTTGTTCACATAGTCTGCACGCCGATGAGCCACGGTTAACCAAATAGTGTGTATACACTTACCAACACAGGTGGAAGGACATCCTGATGCGGCATAGACAGAGGAGCTACCGGCCCAGTCACCGCCTGATAAGTTACCAAGTGAGAAGAGATTTTTCATCGCCGAATGGGATAGGCAGCACTTACAGAATGTCACTACCAGAAATTGTCAGTAACATGGCTAAGCAGTGGATTCCTGTACACTTACGATTGATTATGATATTGTGCGCACCGAATTTACTACCTATGGAACACGACGTACTCGGAAAATAGGCTGAGGGGGTACCCTGGAGACAGTTATCAGGAGAATGAAATCAGATCAGGTTGGAACTCACCCAGTTACTTGTATTCACTGTGGTTTCACCATTCATCACATCGGAGGGCACATTCGTCGCCGACCTCGACCAAAACCAGACTTTAATGTAAGACGGCGTACGTTCCATTGCATACCTGACAGCACATCAGAGGACGCATGCCGGATAAGCGGGATTACACCTACCATCCACCACCATGGCTATTGAAAATCGGGCCGTAGCTTCGCGTGTCGCTGAACTTGACACCACAACCTTCGTTGTTCGTCGCCGCAACGTCACAATTATTTTCTGTTGGGGTCCTGGAGGAGCACATTGTGCATTGTGGATAAGTTGATGATAGAAGTGAAGGTCGACAGACTATACAAACCCTGTCTCCGAACGTGACGCTGGCATGGTGCATCCTTAAAGTCGTATATCAATCACCATGGCTGACATAGGACTAAAAAGGGATGTTACCAGCGCTGGTGTGCAACGTCGCTGCGTTGGGGCCTTGATCGTTTACACCTTCTAGTATATCGATCTCGCCCTAAAAATAAGAGGTTACCTTAAGTGACGCCAAGGAGATGACGCGCAGCTTGCCTGATTAGGCCAGTCGGCGCCAACAGTCCACACTGCTGGCCAAGTCCTGTGTTTAATCACGATGCATGTCAACAAAATAGTCGAAGTCGAGGGAGAATGCACGAACCCACAACCTTGCGGCATATGTCGAATGTTAAATCTTAAGCAGATGGTTTGAGATAGTATCGGGCTATAAATTAGATCGACTTACACAGTCACGGAAGTCGTAAATTCTTTGTTTGATTGGAGGCGCACAGAGTCCCTGCCAGGCCCACTAGCACTGAGCTTCTTCTTGAAATCAGCTCGAAGGACAAAATGATCGCCCGACGCGAAGGTGAGGTTCTCGCTTGCAGCAGTATCAGCATCAACATAGTTCCTAAAAGTAGGATGATAATCAGTCAGATGCAAATCGCTTTAGGAAGTGTTTAGTCGCAAAGAAGTTTTAGACGTACACGCGTCCATGAGTAGGATCAGGGATCGCTTCGTACGCGAACGACTCGAGGAAACCGATGCCCTGATGGCTATCGGTCTGAGTGTACGTCGCGCCAAAGACGCTGCTCGCGGCGAGAAGGGTAGTGAGCAAGAAAGAGGTCAAAGTCATCAGAGCCTGCGCGGGTACTGAATTTCGGGTAAGTGTTACTTGGATAGGCCCATCTTCCGTCATTTATAGGAAGAAATGTCAAAAGCACACATGCACTGGTGAATGAAAATCCGGGAGGACGTCTGACCCGTTGGGAAAATCCAGTCGTGTAGCGGCTAGTGCACCGGGACGGTAACGTGGTCAAAATACAAAATCGGCGGCGGAAGTCTTGAGGTATGAAGAGGATCAGCTGCACATGTCACATAGGCCTCACTAGCAGAGCATTGTCGTTGGGGAATTGCGAGCCGTAGGCCACACGACAATCAAGTGGTTACCAGCCTGAGGTATGAATAGCAAGGAATGCTTATGCTCGACATAGTGCACTTGTAGCTCGGGTCCGATGGCGCAATGGATTCTCCATACAAGGAGAATGTGAAAGGCTTGGTGGTTATCATGTGGTTTATCCACCCCGATGATCTCTCCAACAGTAGAGTATAAGTTGGCCACGGGAACATGAACAGTTTCAAGGGCGCAGAAAGACCTCTACAGTTACGGCACGCGTACTTGAGGGCGCGTGAACTTGGCTCTCTTGACATCACCGTTTGAGAGCTCCGAAGAGCCGAGTGAAGCCTCATGTTTGATATATGGGGACTTCAGGACGCCGGGGTACTACTGTGAGAAGGGCACGCGCATCCAGCTGAGAACAGACATCACGTCAGGTGTTTTCAAGTCCATCCTTCTTTTAGAAACACGCATCCCAGGCCTAGAATGTCAGAGTTGAACAAGCTCTGTACAGGCTAAAGTTGGCTCTGATATGACGGTGGCGTGACAATACACTGGTCAGAGTCATTTCGCCCAACGTTATATTTGAAGATTGTGATTGATGGGGGAGGACAAAGTGAAATAAAAATGTTTGTGTCTGCTTTGGCACTCGTGGGCTGTCGTTGTCGTCGTCATCCTTGAGCGTGACCCAATGACCTCAATTGACAATCGTCGAATACACAATCAGTGCACATGCTCTCCTCAATTCCTCGGAGTTCCAGCGAAGTGTAATATCAATGTAACATTAGTGTAAGTGTTCTGAGTATCATCTAGTAAACAGATGGGCACAAAAATCTATGGAGTGTCACAAGAATTTATGGAAAAGTTTCTACAGGAAAGGAAAGCGGGAGAAGCTCAATACGAGGGTAGGTAATACAGCAACTAGTGAGTATTGATACAGGATCGAAAAGCGAATAAGTTAAGGGTTGTAGATAGAGTTCTTGCTCAGGCTGTGACGAGATCTAAACGGTCCGCGTTTCTCGCGTGATCAGGTGTCCCGTCTCGTTTAGTCTATGTTTCGCCCACACTGAAGCAATACAGCAGCGATGATAATGCTCTCCAAGAGTGACTGCTGAAGCGCGTCTGAGGTAATCTGGATCGCAATAGAGTTCTGGGTCCTAGCGACATTCGCAAGGAACGTTCGAGCAAAATCCCCTGTGTGCAGCTGATAAAGGGAGAAAGAATAAGCAACTCTGGGATCAAGCTCCGAATGAGGCTCTTACATTGATGGATTGATTGTGTGGCGCCCAAATATACTTGACACCACGGACTTCCATTGAACGGGCACTGAAAGGGATGGCGCAAGTTCAGTGAGGATCTTATTCATGCCGTGGTTTTACCCCATGGCTCAAAATACTAACCTTCGATCCGGGGACAGCCTCAGCCAGCTGCGCACCGACTGCTTCGACAGCAGACCGCGAATTTCAACCACAGGGGGGGCCTTCCACTCTACGAGGGCAATGGAGGAGCCCCGATCATTCTGAATCGTGGTGTACCCCGGCATATCGCGGTCTGTCCTGATAGTAAAGCACGTCCTGCCATCAGGGCCCACTACCCTGGAGTTGAGGACGTGCGGCGCAAAATTCGAGATGTTGTACGTGACCAAGGTGGAGCCATATGATGAGACGGTTGGGTAAGGAAGTGCGCCGAGGATTGAGGGCGGGGGTGTCTGAGGCCACGGGGAAGATAAACCCTGACCTGCATCGGACCATCCATCGTACGGGTGATTGTGGAACATCCTTCTGAATTGGCGTATAGAAGAGAAGACGGTTTGAGTCGAGAGATTTCAAGGGAAAGGGCGATGTTTTGAACGATGGCCAGAGGAAGAGGTTCATATAGGGAACAGTCCCTGAGGCAGTACCTTGAGGAATTTCGACTTCGTCGACATTTGTTTCGCAGTTCGCAGTACCTGAGACGATGGCGCCCATTTTCAAAATTGCCGGAAACTCTGGGATGACCTGCCGCGCTGTAGAGCTCATACAGATACATAGGCAGGGATAACTACCTCCTCTAATTGATTGCGCTTGATAATAGGCGAGGGGTAGAATATACCAAAACGGGGAACTTCATCCGAATTACACGTCGGTGCCTCACAAAGGTGGAAGCAATTATGACGTCTATCCATGTGCGGGGTGATGTGACTGTATATTGGGAGCCTTAGAAAGCGCGTATGGGTAAGACAGTCGTTTCACATCTTTCATTGTATTTCGGGTTCTCGAGGCCTCAGAATAACCGGATGATTTCGTGCTAACATTCAGCGACATCCGCCGGCTACGGAAGGGGAATTGGAGCGCCCTATCACAAAATTGTAGCACCAAGTTGAACCGAAACTTCATGGACCATGCGCAAGCCGGATAGCGGCAATTCAACATCTGCATCCAGAACCAGGGATAGGTAGGATACCATTTCCCACAGATGTGTTACAGAATGCCGGAAAGATTCGTGAGACTTGTCGCCAATTCAGTAAGTATCGAGATGCTAGTAGTAGTGGCCATGGCTTTAGAGATGGAGGCGGTGTTGTGACCAACGGAGCAACTACCTACCGGATCAAGGTATAGTTGCGTTGCGACCGCTGTTCGTTCCTATATCAGACCTTGAGTACTTCGCGATTCGAGAGAGAGCCCAATCGTGAAGAAGGGTGTGTCAGAGCTCAGTTGAGGACGAGCAGAGTAAAAAAAGTTTGGACGAGGTAACTTTATCACGGTACCCATCAAAAATGGCATCACGAATTTCTATCTATCCTCTTTTGGAAATTTTCGCATTCGAGGTCAAACTCGACTGAAGCTCTTTGCAATGATGCGAGTCCTTGCAAATGAACATGGTTCATCTGCCATCCCTTGCATAGCAGAAACAAATTGGACGTTGAACACGTTGACCACTAAAGTAGATTGAATGCCATCATCGCGATTGTATCGGCCCGAAACATCCCATACAGTAAATTTTCAGCATGAAAGGTAGATATATAATATAAAAGAAATGCTGATATTGTCTCGAGAGGATGCGTGGTACAGGGTGCGACAGAGTATGATACGTATACAGAATTCGTGCAAGGCCACTAACGTCTCAAGTGCGCCAGGGCCAAAACCATTGCTTATGGTTTCCAGTATTACATGGCATATCTAGTACCGCGCATGTCAATATATGAACTCAAAGATAGGGAAAAAAGAAAACTCACTTCCTCGTCCACTCCCGCGCAGTGGCCTCATAACGAGTCCGATCAGTCTTATAGAGATGGGCAATGTCGGGCACCAGAGGATCATCGGGGTTCGGGTCAGTTAGCATTGAGCAAATCGATAGCAGAACTAAACCATGGTCAGCCCGACAAGTACATAGAAATTTTTTTGTCTTACCCTTCGAGATCGTCAACGCAGGCGACCATTGGTCCCTCAGAATATCCAAGCAGATGGAGCCGTTGGCATTGATGTTGGGGTGATAGATCTTGGTCGTGAAGCTGACCTTGGGAGGCTTGAAGGGGTAGTCCGTTGGGAAACTAATTGACAGGAAAAAGACACCGCCCGCATATGGAGAGTCGCCCTGAGTCGAGCGGCGTCAAAATGATTCAGAATGAAGTTTGGCCGGTCTACTCACCGGGCCCATGATCGTCGCCTGCCATTGGAACATATTATCGCCAGTCGGTCCAGCGCTGCATGACGAGGGTGGATCGCGGCCAAGATCAATCAATTCCTGGAAAGCGCGGTGAGCCCCTGAACCGATAACGACGCTAAAAGCATCGACAAGCAAGCTAATTGCTCAAAGATGATGTGTTTTACTGACCTTGTTGATGCGTTTGAGGGCCATCGGCGACTATGAGCTTGAATAGAGGTACTAAGGAAGAGCGAAGCAATCGCACACGATCAGAGTGATTGTCAGGGAAAGACCAACGATGAATGGGCGATTTTAGGGCGATTTGAAAGATTGGAGGACGAGTAAATGATTATAAGTGCTTTGAATAGGGAAAGTAGACTTACAAAGGTCTAGAGGGTGCAGACGTCCAGAAACCTGGTGGTAGTGAGGGGATAAGCTGGTGAGCCTTGTTTGGCCTCTGTTTTGTAATCTGGCTAGACCCACGCGAGCGATTAGTCAGCCGGGCACTGCCTTTCGCCGCTCTTTCCCGTCTCTTCCACAACCTTCTTACATCCTTTGTTGGATCACAACAAAAACAGAATACAAGGATTTCTCTGTCAGGCCATGGGCCCCACAGCCTTAACAAAAGATGTCTGGTAACAATTATCGACTTTGAGATTTGGTCATGTGAATCTGGTCTTGGAGGTCCTATTCAGAACCTCGAGGCGAAGCACAAAATGTTGTGCTATCGATTTCATTTCTTTCCATCGGCTACTTACACATATCTCCCTCCCTATCTTAATGCAATCGCGATAATCTCTTGATTATTAGCGTCAAGTAACCCTGTGCTGTGTACAAGTTGATGTCCTATATTTCACATGTTGCGCTATTTCTCGTCCTTATCACACAGAAACCATGATAATAAAGCAAAGATTGATTTACAAGTGAGAACAAGGACATTAATCTGCAGATACTTCACGACTATCAACTGCATTGTGCAGTTTTCAGTCACATACTTACCCTGAAATCCAACCTCCCCTCATCCTTGTGGTGCGATGCTGATCATCTGGGGGCCACCATCGATCTGCTTGCCACTCCGACGTCTTACACGCACACGGGGACCTAGGCTTTACCGCGAACCAGCGGGAAGACCCACACCAGGCCGGAAATGCACAGGCACCATCCATTCCTTGACTTGGGTCTTGACCGTGAACTTGAGACACTGCCACCCATCCATCGTCAACATGTACCCAGAATATATTAAAATCAACCCACCTTGTACCCTCAAAGGAAGGCGCCACGTACGGCTGGCCTCCTGCACACGTTTCAGAGAAATCACAGATTCACAATGCAATATACAAAAACTTCCGTGCATCGTCCACAGATAACCAAGACTCATCAAAGCCAAATCTCAAGGTCCATTCACCCGGTCCTCCGAGATTTGGGCTAGCCTCTTCCCCGTCACCACTCTGGAGTCATTCCGGCCTCCCACACGCAAGCGTAACGCTTGGGAGAGCCCAATTGGACTCGCACAGAGCAGCGACACCCTAGCAAAAGTGGACGTACCATGACGTACCTATCGCACCGGGGAGTGCGCATGCAAACCGAGAACAGCAACAAGTGTCAAGCAGAGCAAGATAGGCCCGGGTAAGAGGTCGCTAATCATCACTATCACTTTCATCGTCCTCATCATCGCTGACAATAAGGACTCCGGCGTGTTCCAGCGACCCAGGCCACTTCCTGACCACAGGCACCATATGCGTACTGGGGGCATTAGCGAGCGGCTGCACCTGCGGCTTCGACAAAATTTGGGCTTGTGGGGTACTGGTATCAGGAGTTGTAGATTGGTCCTCCGATATTGAGGCAGCCCTGTAATCACAAACGTAGCCCAAACACAAAAATTACTCAGCTGTTCCACACCAAAATGACAACAACCCGGGACCCCACGACACCGCAGAGAAGGAGGGGACGGGGACGGGGACGGGGAGGACGGGGGGACGCACCGGCTTTGTTCGCGCATGGCCGCCAAAATTGTTTCCCGCTCTTGCTTCGTCCTCGCCTTTGCAAGCTTTTCCATCAGGATCTTACTCTCTGCGATCTGCGCCTCGAGCCGTTTCTGCTTCGCCGCAAGTTCAAGCTTGGTCGTCGCAGCGGCCGAGGCATGTTCTGCAGAGACTGTAGTCGATAGAACAGCCTTGGTAGCCAGTGCTGAGGTGGTCGGTGTTGGTGGATTGGGCGAAGTTTTAAAGGTCTCGAGTGTTTCGGTAATGAAAGATACCGCGAGGTCATCCAGAGAAAATGTTTGCGTTGTAGCGGAGGAAAAGACCGAGGTTGGAGCTGTTTCAGGGAACACATTTGTGCTTGCTACACTGATCGGTGAAGCAGATGTAGAGGAACCGTTCGTAGATAGTGTCGTTGCTACAGAGGCCTTCGACCGGTTCTTTTGGCTGCGAAGCACCAAGGACCTCAACCTCTCCTCCATTGCCAGTTTACTCGATTCGTCTTCCTGCACCGGGGACTCGGTCATAGGAGTTACTGGCTCGATAACAGCAGGCGATGGCGGCACAGTGGTCGTAATGATACCCAGTTCCATCTTGCTCTTAGCAATTCTCTCCTCAAGTTCCTTCTGTCTCGCAATGAGAGATCGCTTAGCAAAACTAGGACCTTTCGGTGCGTTTTTCATTGCTCGTGGCTCCAGAGGCGGTGTCGCAGATGCTGATGGTGGCGGAGACATATTTGCCGCAGGCTGTGTCACAGCATGCTTCGGGGCTGGCTCAAAAATTGACAGAGATGTAGTCGGATCACAATCACTATCTCGCGGCGCATCAAGATCGAGGGTACCTGTGATAGAGGGCGTCGTAAGAAGGGGAATACCAACATGACTTGGATCTGTTGATAAGGGTTGAGATGATAAAATACGGGCATAGTTTGGTACTGAAGAAAAGTCGAAGGTAGCGCGCTTCGCTGTACGAGGGGACTCCAGGTCCATGTCGTCATCGACATCCATATCTTCATACACAGGCGAGACCGGAGGGCTAGGGAGCGATAGTCCATTCTGGCTTAGTCGTGTAGAAGACCACGCAGGAGAGGATGACCTCATCGGCTCAGAAGGGGATACAGTAGCTGTAGGGGTGCTGTAAATAGTTTCGGGGGATGGTTTCTTCGGCAGCTCGTGCTTAGGACGCCATTGTATGTCAAGGGCAGACTGAGGTAATAACGGCGCGCGAGACGGTGGTGGCGGAAGATGCACAGGGGCAGGGAGGTGCGGCGGTAAAGAATGGGGGAGGGGTTGAGGTGCGATAGAGTAATATGGATACCCAGTGCCCTGCTCGTGGGAGTACATAGTTAGGTTTTGAGACAGAGGGAAAGACTGAGCTTTTGGTATTCCGGATACTTCGGCTGTCGTAGTCTTTGCTTCGGTCGAGGGTTGCATTGGGACAGCCGAAGGTTTCGTTTGCATTGCGAGCTTCTTAACCTGTCGTTCCCTATGAAGCCTGGCTTTCTTCTCCTTCTTAGTCTCCTTCTTCACTGGTACGTCGATCTCTTTTTCTGCCGCGTCACCCTCGATCTCTCCTTCTTCGATTTCGCCCACCCCAGCATTAGCACCGACACCGTCAACCCGATACCACCAGACTTTGATAAGATCCTCTCTGGGTCGGCCCTTTAGCTGATGCGTCTTTAACCCAACCAGAGCAGTACCGAGCCGCGGACTACCCCAAGCCTTCCGTGCCAGCTCAGCGGTTGCAAATTCGACCAGTGCCTTCGCTCCATGTTGGTCAAAACAGAGGAAGACGGGGTAGGCACCACAAGCCGACTTGCTCCAAGAATTAACGAAGTCTTGCGTGCGATGGGACTTGGGCAATTGCTCCATGACAAGAGTGCGAGCAGGATTTGGAATATATTGTGCTCCTTTCGACGCCCCATCTTTCGAAGCATCTGGAGGAATGACGAACAAGCCATGTTTGCTTGAAGGATCATGGTCTGGCTTCATACCAATTGTCTGCACTGGAGGTGGCGGCAGAGCAACAGAAGCTGGGGATGGCGGAGGAGGTGGAGCAGGAGGGGGGGGCGGTAATGCGATTGGCTCGGCAATATATTGCTTAATATGCGTATTACGCGAGGAAGGCGGAGAAAATTTGGCCACATATGTATGAGAATCCCAGCTCTTGTGGCCATCATTAGCAGGAGTTTCGGCAGCCATAGCCATAGACGCAACCCATGACGAAGAGGACGCAGCTGGTATTTCTGGAGGATATGGGCGCGGAACGTAGCTGGGAATATTAAATGTTGAATAGGGACCGGGGGTGGAATGCATAGGGTTTTTGCTGGGACCCATGTTGAATCTGCCCCATGATGGTAGCATATGCGGAGCGGCTAGCTCTGGTATAAGATAGTTGTCACCGTTCACCCACGTCTTCGGTGTACGCAGAGGTTGGGTTGCTAATTCTAAAGCCTGACGTTCAGCCTTTCGCCGCCGCTTCTTGGCTTTCTTGCTCAACTCGCCAAGCGAGGTATGGTTTGAAGAGTCCAGTCTCGAATGACTTGAATCCGCAACTGGACCACTCTGCGATTCGTTTAGAGCTCTTTTGCGCTTCAGCATTGTTTTACCTGCGACGCAAAGTTGAGCCATAGGACCAACGAGAAGACAAAATTCGTCACCCTCGAGCATCGGATCGAGATGGTAGCCAATGCTGACGTCCTTCGACGCCCCGTTCTGCGGCCGTGTATCGCGTTGATTGGTAGTAGAGTGTGTGGAGTTTGACTCAAAGCTTGTTTCGCCAACAAGTTCTTGGAGTACCTCGTCCTCAGAGTCGTCAATGGCAATAGGAGAAAGTCTTGAACCTGTTCCAGTAGTTTTCATAGGGACAACGTAGAGAAAAGAAAGAAACGGGTCTCGCGTTCAGGAGGAGTGTTGCCGTCACCGCAACTTTTATTTACTGACAGATAACCTGACGGATAAATAAAGCACAACAAGTTATTACAATATTAATGGTAGGGAACTACAGCGCAGCGGGACCTAGCGGGACCCTCTACTAGAGCGCGAGCTACAGAGTAGCGGGTGATAAGTATATAATTGGAGGGTGGTGGGCTCTGGGAGGCGTAGAATACACTCCGATTCCTAAGGTAGACGAAAAATTCTGTGAGTCAGAGCCCACCTGTCTGAAGACAGGTCTAGTTTTTCAAAACGTTATGGAAAGTCATCCAATCTCGTGTATTACCGTTCCTGAATTTCAGTATCTCGACATCTCAATCTGGTCTGGTCTGGTTTTTCAAGCATTATAGAAAGCCATCAACTACTCGCAAAGCTCATACAAACCAGGGATCGGAGACACATTCAACTAACCATAACGATTAGAATTTGTTGGTGGGTTGATAGATGGTAAACATACCCATTCCTTCACCAACAGGAAGATTTTTTGTAATTCCTGCGTTGAACATTCTGAAGATGCCTTACATCAGCAAAACTACACATTCGTCTTTGATGTCTTTGGTCTTTGATGCATTATCTTTGGGCTTTGGGGGCCGTCTTTGGTCTTTTGAGAGCCGTCTTTGGTCTTTGAGAGCCGCCTTGGTCTTGGAACTGGGGACTTTCATCTTTGGGCCCAAATCTCTGAATTTAAAGCTCTTTTCTTACAATTCAATCAAGAATAAGTTGCAGGCATCAGTCCTGCTTGCAATGAGAACATATCTTGACTTCGACCTTGACATCCACACGGGAAATGGAGAGGCAGGCCGAGGAAGACAACGATGCCAATCATTGTCACATGACATATTTCTGTTTATTGATGGAACATTGAAGTGAACTTTGTTTTGAACTCCAATGTCCATGTCCACCCACCCCTGCTCTGCCTCACAGATCCAATGCAAAGCCACCAACTTGTCTCATACTGTACCATCCACCCCTCTCCATGGTCCCTTGAGAGACTGCTCTGTTTACCTTCACCTCAGGCTGGTGTCGGCAATCACAGTGCGTCATTCATGCATTCATGCTCTATTCTCACTGGCATGTCACCTGCTCACCATTGTCAACTAACAGCAACAGACTGCTTGTGCCAAATTGACTAAAGACATTACCGACATCATTGAACACCCTATTCAACATTTGTTCAGGTCAACGACACCCTCTCAGTGGCGATAATTTGATGATGGATAAAAGGGTTCATCTTCACATCATCTTTCACATGGAACTAACATATTTTATTTAGGGCCTACTTCACTCAGCTCATTCTCTATGTTTTTACCCTTGCTTATCTCATCAACTTCTGGTCCCCATCTGATGCCATACTTGAACAAAAAAACCCAATTGGCACATTGCTTCCCACCATGCAGGCAGTGATTTTTTTTGTATATATAACTTTGACTAGCTCACCACAGACAGGTGGAAATGTGATCTCTCATTTTGGAAGACAGGAGATCTGGTTGAGGACCAATTGGTGGCAGACCATTTTTCAATGGATGATTATGGAGACAAGAGAGCAGGATAGAGCGTCGAAGAAGCTTGTTCTCACTTGACATGCCACTTGATTGCTGTCATTGGTTCGAACCTTCAAAACTTCAAGGACGTCAACTGGGATGAGGTAAATGCCAAGGCTAGTGACCATTTCAATAATCTACCCATGGCAAAGAGTCAGGCCTCAACATCCTCATGTCAAATTCAGAGTCTCCAAATGGGAGGAGGCCTTTCTCATGCTGGACTAACAGTCACTCTTCATAGTATGTTCATCATTTTTTGCCTTGAGGTATCATCAAGCTGAATATCTTTGCAGGATAATCATAGCATGTGGTGGATGAAGGTAGTATTGTAGTATATCTTATGGCCTGTCCTTATTTTGTAGTAGTAAATTTCAGTCATTTTAAATATTCCAGTTTTGATTTCCAAAGTGAAAAGATGCTAATACAAGACAAGATAAAAGACAGTGTTACGTCTTTACAAAGATAGGATTTGTCTTGGAAAGATGCATCATGTCTTTCCAAGATTTTGTACCCTGATTGGGAAAGACATGACATCTTTTGTGTCTTTTGCAGCTTTGCATCTTTAATGTCTTGGGAAAGATGTCAAAGACACCCAAAGATGGACATGTAGTTTTGCTGATGTACTGACTTGAAACACATGGAATTGATAATATATATAATGCCCTTCTTCTTTCAGAATATAAAATAACCATATTTCGCCATTGCAAAGGCAGAAATGGACCTCCTGAAGATTTCTACAGAGGTGTCTTGCCTTGGATATGCTAATATGAGGTACTCATGGAGTTGCTTTCAAAGTCACAAGCGCGGAGCTGACAGCTTCAGCCGCATGCATATATAATGGAGAGCCATCCTTTTCAACAATAAAAAGGAGGCATCCATCAGTGATCTCAAGTACTTTGTCCCTGTTGCTGCCACTGCAAGTGAAGAACTTGTCTATGAGAGCATGAGCAGCCATAGAAGACAACAAGATGGAACCCAAACCTCTGTTGTCAGGGGTGTCTTCATAAAAAATAACAGCATAGTCTGCACTTCCTGATAGATATAGGTCATATGTGGAGTCTATGTTCATGACATGAACACCGTCTGACGGCCCAATATTCATTTCTGGGAAGATAGCCACCTTCTTTCTGGGATACATTTCATTGGTGACCTTCCCAAGTATTATCAATATAGGATTGAGGATCATCTGTGAACTCAGATCGAACTACAATATTGTTAGACAAGTAACAGTGAAGAAGGCTGAACAACGGACTCGAATGGAGTGGCAGGAACATGAGTTGATGGACATTTATCTATGAGTTTGTACTGATTATGTTCCTGCCACTCCATTTGACCCCCTGCCTTCCATGAAACCCTGTATCCTCTTCTACCTATCCTACTTTGTGTATATATATCTAATTTACTCTTGGGAACTCACAGATTATT
>JABAJS010000156.1:0-27094 GCA_018221635.1 Tephrocybe sp. 10521TJB
GGGACTGTGCTGTGCACATACACTCTATGCTGCGTACGTACTATTATCTCAGACCCTGTTATAACCATTAACCAAATATTTTTAGGCAATCTACCCCCCGGTTGTGGTCATTTTGATTAATTCTCGCAAAGTTCCTGTTGTTACCTTTGTCCCTACACATAGTCCGGGAACCATTTTCACGACTGAAACCAGCCTTCGGGATGTACACACGTGCACTACTGCAACCGTGACAGGGGACGTGTCTGCTGAGGCTCAAACAATCAAGAACTAGTGAGCATTCCAGATGACCAAGGATCCACATCCTTATTCATTGTTATACTAGCTTCACTGGGAAAGCGAAACAGCCCAGCCGGAATGCCCCTTCTGTATGTCCTGTATGATTGATATTCAGTTTGTATAAATAAATTGAGTACACCAAATCATCGCGATTTTTTCAAGGGCGTGATAACGTAGGAGAAGAGTGCGGTCAAAATACCGTGCATCTTGTTCGAAATGAACGAATATCCTCCTCGGCAGTCGTCTCGTAATCTTCACGGCTGGTCTTCTCACTAGCACATTCCCACTAATGGACCAAGTTGGAGAATTGCCGGATTTGGTAATCCAGTAATATACTACTCCGATCCCAAGGCGCCGACGCTGCGCGAGACTGCGTCTTACTTAGCATACATAGCATGTAAATTTTCTATTAATTTGTAGGTAGTATAAGTAGTTATGTAGATTGAACCAAACTCCTTATGAGTTTGTAATACAGTGGCCTAAGGCCCAGGTGTGCAGCTATCAAACCACTCTTATTTCCAACTGACAAAGTTGACAAGAGTTGCACATTGAATTAATCGAGACATGAAGAATTCGTTGAGCCAAAAAGTCATGACAGTTACATGCAGTGGGCGTTGAAATGGTAAAGAAGTAACCCTCGTTTGAGTAAACTGGAAAAGGAGTAAGCTAAGTTATCGTTACTGATGTAGCAATAGCAATAGCAGTATTATATTACCTGCAAGGTCCAATCCTGAGTCAGAAACAACCGTTCATTTTGTACTTAAGGAAATTGCTTTAGATAGACCGTAGGGATCGTACGCCCCTGGCAGTCAGTACAAAAGAACGGAAATCTCCGAACGCTTGGTAAGTAGTGGCTGTACACTTCTTTTTCCGTAATGCGTCGTTCATCTGTTTCTCCAGCTTTCTTGAGACGAGGTGCACTTTGGATGCTCATTCAATTGACCTATGGTTGCGCTTTTTGAAGCTTTTGAAATGTAAGTTGTGAGCTCCCTTCTTCTCTACTTGACCCTCTTTCTTTTGTAGATGCGCTGCCTGGCTCATGGGCATTCCAGGGTGAATTTTCTCAGGTCTTGTACCTTACTTTTTATACTGGTATCTTCTGCGAGGTAAATCATCTTACAATAGGTTCATTCCTGATATCAGCATTATTGGCCTTCCTCTTTCGGTGGCATCTCTCGTTGCGTATGGGATTTGAGGTACATCAACGTCTGTGATCTTTGGGAGCGGGGTAGCTCGATAGCTGTCATATAGATGTCAGTGTCACCTCTATTTCATACACCACGCTCTTTTCCTTCGTTCTCATTCATTAGTGGCAGGTCTTTTGACATCCAGTGGTGCTACTCCGAGTTTCATTTACTCGTACGCTCGAGGTCAGTCTAAGTGTAATCCATCCCTATTACCAAACATGCCGATCGCCTTTCTATTTCTGCCAATTTGTGAGCTTTTAAGCTGGTCTTTGGTCATCTCATCGCTTGGCATGTCAATGAATTTTCTCCGCTGTCTCTTCATGGCGTGATCAGCGATTGCTGCGCAGAATGGCTCCTACTTCAATCTAAGAGGACCAGCTTGATGCAATTATTCTTGCCTGATGACACCCGACACCCGAGAGGCATACCAGCAGATAGGTGTCCTTATTTTAGAGAACCTTTGCCGACTTTCTCCAAGGATATCTCTCCAAGGTAGGTACTTACGAAGGAAGTGAACGGTCTGGACATTGAAATCTGGAAATTCAGGACTGTTATTCATCCTGTTTGCGATGTCGACGAGAATATTCATGTACGTGTCTGTCCCTATTTCTATTATATTCCTCAGGCGTCTAATGTTAACGCTCAAATCCTTCCAGTAAACGTCGGTTGGATACGTCCACAAAACGATTCATATTCTCCATCACCTCGTAAACTTTTGCTTATCCACGACATCTCTGGTCACCGACATCGCTGGTGTTATTATCCAAATTCTCCTTTCATTTTTTAGTACCCTTTCGGATATTCAATTAACAAACACACGCCTATTCCCCTAGTTTCTGATTCAGACCTGGACCACCCACCTCTCGGTACGTACCTCACATTATCAAAGTATTCGTTTGACGATAACGGTTATAATCCGATCAAGGTTCCGTTCGCGGACAGCGTCATTATCTGGAGAGCATGGGCATTGTATTCGGAACGTAGATATGTAATGGCCCTACCACTTACACTTCTCGTCTCAACAATAGGTAAATTCACAGTACTTCATATATATATATATGCCTAACGAGCCACAGTCCTAACTTTATACTCACTGGTGACTTTAACGATTAACCCGACCATTAGTGCATTACAGCTTCGGATGATCGAGGCAATTCTATTACTCTCCTTCGCTACAAACATGGTTGTAACATTTCTCTTTGCCTATCGGCTATGGTGAGACTTTCATACCTTTTCCCTGACTAATACTAACATTGTGTTATGGGTGATAAGGTTGCACAGGGCTCGGTTACATGATTTTGGTCTTGACAAGAGACAGTCGTCTCCTGCTCAAAAAGTGTTGACCATGGTTGAATCCGGTGTCCTGTATGGGTTAATTCAGGTCTGCATTAACCTTGCTTCTTCTGATAACGATGCTTTTGGCTTACAGTCGACTTAATTAATAGCTCCTCCTAGTCATTTTCGAGTACCTGCCCACCGACAACGGTACCCCCTCCTCATACGCGTTTCAGTTCATTTCCGGCGTCTTCGCATCTGTTACAGTTACGTCCTCTAAATTCACTATTTCAAGCCAATGCATAATCCTGACGGTATATATGTATATGATAGGCCCTATATCCTGTCGTGGTCGTCATACTTGTAAATCAACAGGGCACAAGAAAAAAGCCGTGGTGTCGAACCGTGGTGCCGTGAGTGCCGTGTTATGCAGTGAATGACCGTGAACCGTGATTTCACGGTCAATCCACGGTAATTGTGCTAGATAAAAATGTAGAAAGGTAACAAGAGAGTGTAACAAGTCCTTGAGGCAACCTGTAACATTCAGCTAGTGGATGTTCGGCAGTGTTGTCAAAAGGATTTTGCCTATCATGGCTACTTTCACTCTTCGGGTCAAATACATTTTTTGTAGATGTATTTAAGGGTCTCAATGATAATCCTGAAGGTTCAGACAGGCAGACTTGGTATGTGCAGAGAAGTAAATACTTTAATGGGTAATGTCCCATGAGGCTTAATCGGATGTGGCGACACACAAATTGTTCTCTGCAGCTCGGGGGATCAACCACTAAGCTCTAAACAACTATGATTCCAACTATACATATCATTAGCTCCATTAATATGTAAAAATTAGAAACACACCATTGGTGGAAGCCTCACAGTTTGAAATCTTGTTTCTCATTCTGCTTGTAAATAAAGGTAAACAATGCATTGGTGTGTCGCGTTTCATATAAGTAGGTTCAGATTGAAAGGTCCTAATGGACATTCTTAAGATTTAGACTAGTTTATTTAGTATGTGCACGGTATACTCACGGTTGTGCATGTTATGCTCACGATTGTGCATGGTATACTTACGGTTGTGCACGTTATGCTCACGATTGTGCACGGTACACTCACGGTTGGGCACGGCACGCTCACGGTTGTGCACGGTACCTCATGGCAGCTCACGGTTGGGCATGACACACTCACGGCAGCTCACGGCAGACTCACGGTTGTGCATAGCCTTATGGCTACTCTTGGTTTTGCACGCCACAGTCACGATCGAATAGATGATCGTCGATCAATTATTTCACTAATGGTTTAACCGTAAGTTTTTTCTACCGCCACCACGACACTTGCCTTTCACCATGGTATTCGTAAGTATTCTACCTTGGATTATATAGAAACTCTGATGCCATATGTGTCAACTCCTTCAGGGGTTCATACAACACATGAAAGACTACTTTGCGCGTAGGAAATGGCCTCCTGACCGCAGTTTGGAAGCGCCTGGAGTGATTCCGGCTATTAAAAATACACAAAATGTGGTACCTAATAGTGTGCCTATGTATGATCTAGCAGGTATACCAAATGTACTTACCCGTCTATGTGTATGACTGATTTTCTCAAAGGCCGAATAGTGGGTTATATGCAAGTTAATGGCACAGTTCAAGCGGAATTTAACCCATATAGTTTGTCTCTATCTATTATGTTCATACTTTATTCTAATATCCATACTTTAAGTACCGCTTCCACCCTCACTTCTGCCGCAGACTGTGGCGCTACAACAAATAGTGGAAGCTCCCACTCCAAAAAATGGTGTGGTAACAACATTGCTGTCTTCTGGATTGCAAGTGCTGCACGCTACAATGCCAGTGCCACCACCTTCTACTACTGTGCCTGTTGCTCTGACTTCTGCAAAGGCTCAACAGGCTCTGACTGTGACTGCTCAGGCTGGGATTGCTCTCAAAACTAAGGACTTGCAGACTGCTTCTGGGACCCATGTCAAAGAGTCTATTGAAGCTCTTAAAGAGTCAGTCCATAATAAATGGGATGGTTGGCCTGACAGTCCCATGCATCTTAACTTCACTTGGAAAGAATTCAAGGATACAGGAAAGTTAATGGAACATTGGGCGCATTCTACCAGCGGTGGTTATGGAGGCCAGAAAACAGCTTCTTCCTGGGAGGATGGCCACAAGATGGCACAGCAGTGTCAGGGAGTCATACATTGTGACAATCCCAGTTGCAAAATCTTGGTTCGGCCACACACTAGGGGTGAAGACATCGCAGAACAGCTCCGTGGATGTTGCAAGTGTGGCGCTATCTTACAGCGCATCAAGTGCCCTGTCCGTGCTTTTGTATACACCTGGGAAGGAGGAAAACATTATCAAAACAACCAGTATCACAACCACCCACGTCCTACGCACAAGCTGCATGTGTTTCCCGATGAAAAGCGTCAATTTGAGGCATTAGTCACTGCTCATCCAAATGTCGGCCCATTGGGACTTATTGTTGGAGTTCCTGGAGTACAGGGGCCAGGAGCATCTGTTGCTGACATCTCAGACATCTATCTCAACTCAGATCGAGTAGGGAAGGATCGACAGAATATCAAACGAGGACCAGACACTGGAGGTGATCAGTTTGTTAGAGATTTCGCTGCATTTGACAAGGAGCACCCTGGATTTATCATTCAAGAAACATTTGGAGAAGTTACGGTAATCTCTGTTCAGTCTGAGTTCATGCGAACCCAGCTACTGAAGGACGAACCTCTCAATGAGCCGTCAATGGCCTAGTCAGCGATGCAGCACATGGATGGTGGAGAGAACATAACTTTCTACTTATGGTGACATCTACCTATTGTCCTGTCTTGCGTTGTTGGGTTCCTGGCGTGCTCTCCTTCACCAACGGGGCAAGGAGTGAACATTTTATGCACCACTTTTTAGCCTTGTTTCGCAGCATGGCAATTCAAGCAAGTGAGCAAGGCATTGAAGTTACGGATGAAATTTTTGCGGGGGTAAGTTGTGAATAGTTCTGTTTCTTATTTGATACTCAGTATAAGATGTTACAGATCATGGATTTTAGTGAGGCGGAGCAAAAGGGATTCATTGAAGCATTTGGAGAGTTCTGGATAACACGCAGTGGTGACGAACGTTCTCTCACAGAACTATATGCAAAGGCTGCTGACTTACTCCGTGGATGCCGTGAACACTTCCGTGCTAGTGTGACTCGAGTCAGTCGAATAACTGGTGCAGTTCCTGCAGACATGCAGGAAGAATTTACAAAGCGCGCTGTTGATCTACTTGATCTGCAGAACTCAGAGGAGTTCTTGGAATGTCTTTCACTTTTAAGACGTGACTTCCCTGCTCTGGGTGATTGGATTAACTGGTGGGGTCGCTCTACACATGCTGCCATGCTATTTAGTTCTGAGCGCACGATGGACACGGTGATCTGGGACTCCATGCCTTCCACCACAAACACAGAAGAAGCAATGCACTGGAAACTTTACAGTGCTCTAGGGCGAAATCACCATTTTCTTGAAGGGCTGAAAGCACTGTGGAGCTTTGCTGAGCATTACAAACATCGCTATGATGCTGTGTTAGGTGAGCGTTAGTTTTTCAGCCACAGTAATAACTATCTAATCCTTTGCAGTTGGCATCAAGGATCATTATGGAAAATCAGAGAGATGGAAGGGGGTGGCAAAGAAAATTGGAAGGACCAAGCCATCGCGTGGTGAAAGGCAGTCAAAAAAAAAAGCAAAAGCGTAATGATGGACGTCCACCGGATACAGTAAAAGAACTTCTTCTCAAGAAAAAGCGAGATCAGCAGCGCCGCCTCACCAAGAAATCAATCTTGGCAAAAGCATCAAGTCGAAAATGTTCACCTAACTTGTCTGTATCAAAGGCAGATGCATCTCAGACACTTCTAGGTTATCAGTGGCGCACCAACTCCTGCTGGCTGGATACATCACTCCAGCTGTTCTACCACGCTCTTTTACCTCAGTTTGATGAGTTTACTCAAATTGGCGCTGATCTTACTTTTGATTCACGCATTGGACTTAGTTCATTCTACACTGCCCTTCAATCTCGACATTCCTTGCAAATGAACGGTTCACTCACATCTACAAAGCTCAATGCTCAGCGTGACACTTTGAAAACGGTGTTAATCCAGAACAAACTCGCCAACAAGACACATGGCTTTGAGCCTCTGAATGTAAGTTCTTGTTGCTTGTTGAATTCAATCAATTTATCGAGATATTTCAGTCGTGGATCAATGATTTACTTGCCAAAGAAAATTCACTGGACGACATGCACTCTATAACATGGTATCTTCAATTTCTTGCAGTTGAAATTCATAATTGCTCTGGCTCTCACCACACGGATGGTCCTCATGTGGAGGTAACTCGCAAACCACAATGCCTGCCTACTCTATATCTGGGCGAATCAACTTACCAGCTATTCAACGGCGACATTACAAAGTGTTTTTGTGATTTGCTTGACATCAAAAAGTCACTGGTGCATGGAAGAAAATGCTGGCGTACGTTACCTTCAGGGAAAACGCAGTGTTCTGGAACTCGAATGGACATTGAGAAGCTCATTCTTTCTGTTCCAGTAATCTTGCGTATCGAGCTGGAGGCCAAGTCAAAGCATGACTCTGCTCAATGTTGGAATTTCCCCTCAATTCTGACATTCCTTGCGGACCTAGAATTGAAGACACCGAAATCTACTTATGAACTTGTTGGCCTTGGTCTCATCAATAATCCTGGAGACCATTTCATAGGACGTTATGCTTCTTCCGATCTCAAATCAGTTTACACGTATGATGGGATGCGTAATAGTGGCTTGTCAGTTCTTGATGCTTGTGGAACTTTGGAAACTCATCTTGCTGGATGGAAGCCTCACCTTCCTGATGGGTTTCGCATTCATGCAGCTTTTTATCGGTTGCGTGGAGGCTTAGAGGCTCAAAAGCGGTTCTTTGATCGTCGCCTAAAGGCTCTCCATGCAGAATATAACTTGGAGGTTATCCCACGCACCTTGGATACTGCTATCACAATCTCGTACTGTGCACCACAAATGGAGGCAATGGACAGCAAAGATCGTACATGGCTCTCGGTAAAAGCACGGGAAAGGGAACGAACAGTTGAATATCTGACTGTCAGTTTCGACTCACGATCGCCTTCTCCTGAATCAGAGGAGGAAACAAGAGCATATGCAGTTTCAGTTGGCTTGGACTCGGATGTCATCTCTGAGCCTTCGTCAGACCCAGACTCCTTGTTCAACTTGGATTGTCGTTGTGGCTTAAAGGGAGATGGAAACCTAATGTATAATGGCGCTTTGGAAGGCCTGGCAATCCAGTGCAACTTATGCAACAATTGGTCTCACATAGCCTGCAATAGGGATGGCAGAGCGGATGGACTGGGGAAGGCCGAGAAATTTTATTGTGATGCATGTCAAAAAAAGAATACTTCAAATCGTCGTATCTCTGAGCGGAGGTAGGTTGCTTCTGGCTTGATTATAACTATTGTTCTCATACTTCTTCACAAGACAGATGGAAATGCGTACAATGGCAAATCGTCCATTGCAAGAACGTCTAAAGTGAGTAATATACTTTATATGAAGCCTATACAAGATTCACAGTCTCTATTTAGAGCAGGCCGTGGCGCTTTGGTGAGGCACGGAGACTTCTGGTATCCGGTACGGCTAATCCAGAACATTGATTCCACTTGGCGCGTCAAGTGGTGGAGAGGATGCGAATTTAAATCAGATGGAATTGAACCTGGTTCATATACAATGGCAGTATCGAGCAACATTGTCGATTCTCTGTGGCACAAGTGGACTGATAGACGAGGAATCAAGGTAAATGACTATGCCTGAATTCAAGTAAAATACTAAATCACACAAGCTTGGAAAATGGATGCATGCATGCGATGTTGAATATTCGGATGATATCCTCTCCAATCCAAGCTCAATACACTATTCTGACGAGGTTGAAGTAGCACTGACACCTTACAAGGACATCCTCCAGCATCTCCTGATCGCTCCAGAACAAGTTCAATCTGCTCAGGTACCTTCCAAACGATGGCTTGAAGAGCGGAAAATGCCATTGTCGTCGACACTCGTGCCTTACGTAGGCTGCCTTTCAACTAATGAGCGGGCTCAAATAGCCAATTGGTTCGAAGTTCACATCAGTCAAAGCAAGAAACTTCGAAAGGACTGGATCAGCCTGTTACCTAATGCTCATGCTCTCACCATTTTCATCGCCAGCCGCCTCAAAAATGAGTCCAAATATTGTGATCAGGACAATGCATCTCTCCTCGAGTATGCATGGATCGCGCAGCTAACAAGTGCTCCTGCTCTCTCCGATCACATTGATGTCGATGCACAATGTCTTAGTCGAATGGAGGAGGAGATGTTTGAAAGGTCAGAGCGGGCTGGCATTGCTGGAAATTGGCAGTGGGGTCTTGATGTTGGTGATCATCAAGATCGATGGAATCCCTATGATGGACTGCCACCCGACTGGAATCACGAAGACCGAGAAGGAAGCGATGGAGAGCTTGAGGTAGGAGCTTCTGTATTCACAAAATTAATGGATGGGAACTAACAAAATATTATGCAGCGAGGACCAGAGTTCGTCGAGATTCAAGTTCCAGACTCACCTGTTCTGTGTGAAGATCAACGCCCAAAGCCACGTCGCAAAAGTCGCCAACCAAAGATACCTTGAGGTAGTTCTATGGAAAGAGTCGTAACGCCGGAATGGGTGTCATAACTCTTGAATGAACCAAAGCAGTAGTTGAAGAGTATATGTATTGTTTATGACATCTACTTGAGATAACATCACTCTGTCGGGCTCAAAACACTAGTTCATACCTAGCCATTTCAAGAGTGTTCATTAGGAGACTCAGATATAAGTACTTGACTTGATTCAGATTGCACGGCACTCTCACTTCCGACACGGGCCACGGCGGGGTGTCCCGGCAAATGAACATTCAAAATGTATACGGCGTACAGGTAAAGTAAGTTACCGCTGCTCCTTGAACTATCTACTTTGTTCACGGCAGTCCACGGCAGTCCACGGTAGTGATGACGGCAGCTCTCAATTATTCACGGTAATGCGTACAGCCACCACGGCACTGTGCACAGCCACTAACCAATCTCACTGCAGACCACGGCACCACGGTTTGTGCACACGGCTTTTTCTGTATGCCCGTGAATCAACACCGTGCCATGAAGGACGTGTTCCCCGAATTGAGTCACTCGTCTTCGGTCAATAACAATTTGACATGAGCATGATGTTCGTCCGATAGGGATCATTCTTAAATACAATACCTAGATTTCTAATCAAATTCCAACATCGGGTGTATTCTCCACAGGCAGCCATTACGTATAGCGGATGCATAATTAGGTTCAACATCACGTCGTCTTATGCGGCTTTGGCTGCGAGAGAGTACACGTGAAGATTTTAAAGATTCAGATGTGGGTTGACGGTGAACCGTCAGCGTGTATTACTGGCAATCACGTATAGGATTAAGGACGGAAATGGACAGCCAATGTCACACGGCATGGCCACCGACACCGAATATACGTTTAAGGTTGAGGGTAAGGGCATTGACTATTCCCCGTACTGAATCGAACAAATTTAAGATATTAACATAACAGATGAACCACCTTCTGAGGCCTGCTGCACTAAAGAGTATACAAGAACCTTGTTGAACCTTGCAAGTTGCATGGCATGTAACGATAATGATAACAACTCAAACGATTGAGATTGACAAGTGAGAACTCAACAACGCGGGTACATGGAGACATTTCGGTCATGGAATAATACGGTGCATATTCCGGATGTTGGTCTATATAACGCTAACACCATCTGCTCCAGGGAGGCGCTTCCAAACGGAGAGCGTGCAAGAGTTTCTGAAGATGAGATCAGCAGGGCAGTCCTAGTCAATAGATAGTGACCACACCATCATTCGCGGTATTTCCAGCGAACGCGATAAATAATCCAAGACTGGTAAAGCTTTTCGTGTCCGAGATCGGCCCAGGGACAGGATCTGCAATGACAATGGATCTAAAGAGCTCATGGGCATGGAGGAGAAAGCCACGAACCGACGCTTTCGACAGAGCCAGTGGCCTTGTTGTATACAAGGAATCCAGTGCGACGGAGGATCGGGTTACCGGTACTATTTACCGAGCCAAAAATTCCGACAAAGCAATTGTTGTCTGGAAGGATGTTAGACATGTCTGGTGGCGTAGAGGCTTTTACCATTAACTTCTGAAGTGTGTAAGGTTCCATCTATGGTACCATGCGGAACCACAATTGTACTGAGTTCACTACCGTGGACAATGCTATAGGTCACCCTGATACCGTTGATTTTTTCAGAACCGTAGTAGACTTCGATCTTGACGATCTTGTTAATATTCTGAGCAGCGGGCCATCGAGAAACTGTGCATAACAGAGTGGTCGAACAATCACTACATACGAATAATTTGGAGCGTACCATCCTGGAGGTCATCGAAAACATTTCTAGCTCCAGCACTTGCGAAGCCGACAGCGGGAGAGGCAACTAAGTCAGACATAGAGGGCTATATTTGATGATATGAGGGTAGTGATTGTAGGTCTTGCTGAAATAACGGGGTGAAACTTGAACCATTTTATAGAGGAAACCGTGAGCTTTGATCGCAGGCACTGAGCCATAAACATCACATAGAACCCTGTATTCCTGTAAAGAAAATTGCTTACCTTGGGCCCTCTCCGACCCATGACTACACAGCTTGAAATCCAAGGCAGGGTTGATTGCGCAGACTACCTCAAGTTTTGAGTTTGGACCGCCGGTAATAAGATTCCTGTGCGGAAAGAAGTTAGAAAATCGCACTTGAATGGTGGTATCCATATCAGGTAAAGTATACTTTGAAGTACTTGCTAATGCCGCTCTGGGTAGACTATGAGTGCGCGCAAGAGGGCCGTGTATGGACCATCTGGGTAGAGAGGTGACTTAGAAGTTGGTAGAAGGAGTGGAAGCGGAGTCAATGGTCACGGAGATACCCGCTGAGCTGGTATTCTTTGCCACTGCCGACGCATCCATTCATGTCTGAGTTCAGTGAAGTACTGCATTACCCCAGGTAGGGTGGTTACATACATGCTGATTGGCGGCCTGAACTGACTTCGAATCTCACGGAGGCAGCGGGTAGGTCTTGCCGAGTTGAAACACCGCCCGTGGCGTCAATACCAATTTAACTCTTTTGTACCTGTGTAAGCTATCTTCTTCACTCAAGCGAAAGTCGCTCCCAAGGTCTTGAGAACACCTATCACCCCAAGTTGCGTATTTGACTCCTGAACGAGACGAAGTTGCGTCTTACCAAGTTTGGACTTCTTGAGGAACACTACCCCAGTGACGTTTTTACCTCTTGACTCGTCTGTGCTTGTGCAGCTAATACTGACTTCTTGTCTTCCCAAATCACATCGTGAGAACACCGCCGGAGACTCAGGTATTCGATTACCGCCGACGCTTCTCATTCACTGCTTAATGGGTTCCTCTGTACTTGCGGAACCCATGGATGGAAAAATTCTGGGTCCAAGTGTGATGAACACCGCCGAACGTTGCCTCTTGAGCCACATTGGGTCGTTGTCTCACCAATTTCACACTGCTCGCGTAGCCATGAACATCTCTAGCATATGCGTATTGGGGTTCGGCTACAACGAGAGAGGTGGAAGGTATATAAACCTGCCTTCGAATCCAGTAAATTCAGCATCTACACCACTGAACCTTTCCCTCGTCGTCGCAATCACATACATCAAATGGCCTCCATCGTTGCTTCCCCTGCCAGAGGCTATGCAACTTCTGTGAACAATTCCTTCAACGACCTCATAGGAGGTAAGCGTGTATTTATTTTATTGCCTTCATTGGAAATGTGTTCATCACAATATAAATCCTCAGTCGACCTCTGGCCCGTCGAGCAGAACATCGAAAATATTTTGAAGATTCAGATTTGGGCTGACGGTTCACCAGCGCGTATTATTGGCATCCGCATCACCTATAAGACTAAGGATGGAAATGAGCTTCCAATTTCGCACGGCATGGCCACCGGCACCGAATACGCCTTTGAGGTTGAGGGTAAATGCATTCATTATATCACAGTCCATGTATTGAATCAAACTTGCTTGCTTCTGTGGCAACAGATAATGAATATTTCGTTGGAATGTCGGGCGCCGTCGATGACGCCGACAACGAAATCCTCAGGCGCATTGGATTCCTCCGCTTCAACAAAGTGACGGGGGAGTTTAGCACCACGGGACTCGTCCCCCTCGCGAGTTCTGTCAAGACTACGACTAAAGGATTCGGCTCTCTTGGATTGATCGTTGCCTTTGGAGGGACCGAGGCGAGATTCGGTATGCTATGTACTCGATGTAATTCGTCGGATTCCTGATTTCTGGTTGTCAGGTGAATTGGACACCCTATCTGTTTATAAGTACTTGCCTGGAGCCGGTGGACTCGATCTCAACTGATTGTAGTCGCACATCTATGACTGTGTGTGTATTAGTATTGTTTATATATGGACAGCATGTACATCCCCGTGAACGGGCGATATCTGACATGCGTTGTTGGTTTGAAGTATAGGCGAACAAAATGTATGCGTACAAGTAACTGAGAACACATCCGGACGGAGATGAAACAGCTCGTTTACCATCGTCTCAGCGAGCATCCACATTATTCCATTGTCAGCTGCTCCCTGGCGTTGAGTGCATGTTCTTTATCGGCGATAAGTGGATGATCCTGGCGACAAAGATCGGCAGGTGGTTACCTAGAGGCTACATTGGCACGGAAAATCGAGTTCGATTGATATATGTGCCAACGACCTTGCGTGGAAATAATTGAGAAGTTGATATGGAAGCCTTGGAAGAAGACGGAAGGAAAGCTCACCTATGAAAATAACAAGGTAATCCTTGTTAACACCAACGCAACGAAAGGATTTGTACTGAGTGGTGGGATTTTGACCACGAGGAATGAATTTCACGAGGAATCTCCGAGTGCGTGCGTTACTTCGAGACATGGCTTGAGTTTAAAGAGACAACTGTGTAGCACGGACTATGATGAGAAGAGTCAAGATGATGAATAATCATAGAATTGATCATACCGTGTCGATGACAGTGGGCTTGATGTGGAATGTGGTGATAGTCCTCGTAGCGCCATTATCGTTGGCCAGACTATCAGCCAGTGCCAGCACAAAATTTCTCGGGCCCACTCCCCGCCCCTACCCCCACCCGTAGGCTGGTCCTGATCCTGATCCCCGATCTCATTCTCACCAAGATCATACTCCTCTCTCTCTCTCGCGCTCCATCGGTGAGTATTTACCCCGCCCAGGCGCAGGACCAGGGAGCACCATCCGCGGAGGTCGACGCTTTGCTATTCTGTGGCGCTTTGGTCCTTATTCAGGGGAGATGGAGAGTAATACTCCGGGTTCGATGGTTTGTACTGCAGTGTCTCATCAGTGATAATGAGTAGGGGAGCGAGAGTGGGACTGATGACGCGATAACCCCGGCTCACGGTCCTCCGGTGTTTAGACGTCCATAATTGGGATAAAATTGGCTGGGACGTTTAGCATCGTCCTTCCCTGCCTAAGCAATCCCCCCTCTTTGTACGCTCAACGCGTCCGCAACCCTTCTCATTCTCGAGCCTGATGAGCCATATTTCTCACTACTCACAGTTCACTCCACAGTCGCGGCCGAACCATGCAGCAGCACCGCATCTTGAGTTTGCACGATGAAGAGGGGCTAGAGGTACGACTGGTGTTGAAATAGCAGCTATGAAGCTCAAACAATATGGAAGGTACCCGATCCTGCTATCCTTGGTTACTGGTACATGTTCGTCCCGACTGCTTCGTTAGACTCGATGTACTCGTTGTGTTCACTGTGCTGATGATAGGAAACGATACCTCAAATTTGAGAGTTCCTACTGCAATGGCCTAGTAAGCGATCTGTGAGGAACAAGGAGACTGAGCAAAAATGAGCTTCACTTACGCGATAACTACGATATCGATCCCTAGACTCCGTCGTAGGGGTGTGAGGCACGAATACATTCGAAACCATTGCTGGACAAGTCATATCATGGTGAACGTTGTCACGAAACGCGCCGTGATGGGCGTCACATGTTGTGCCTTGGCTGTGACGACGACTCGATTCCCACATAGGCGCCGGGCGCAAGAAATAATATGTACGTCGGGCACATGGTGTACTTGCTTATCACGTCCGCTTAGCATTGAGTTAGGCTGTGACTATGGACATTCTCCGGTTCAATTCCGGGTGTATCCATGTATTGGAAGGCTGTCACTTTTGTATCGAGAACCTCTGAAAGGGTTGTATGTTTTATCCTGTCAGTCTAATTGTCATTGTACATCCATGTACTCCAGGTAAGCGATCGACAGACTCTCTTATGTGCTCATCAATTTCGCGACACCAACGTCTTACTCTCTCCCTTTCCCTTCATGATCAAAAAGGGCATCCTGTATCTGTACGGTAAGTTATTTTGTCTCTTTATTCCTCTGTGTGCTCACAGCTATCGTTTCCAGAACATCCTAGGCCTCTCACTCAATTGTTCTTGGCCGCGCTTGGAGTCCTTTATTTGTTTAAAACCTCTCTCATACGCAACTGAGCAAGCACTTCATAAGCAATTTGGCGAGTTATAACCCCTCACGACCGCTGCTTATACGAAGAAATTTGTCTACTCCACAGATGATTTGGTCATGGTCAAGAACGATTGATACTTGAAAACAGCTCCTGTCTTGTATTACTTCGGATGTAAGAAACTACTGTATTCTGTACACAAACGCAGCCGATGTTTCGATAGTTACGACATGACTTCATGCCAAAAAGAGAGACACTGGCGCACAGTCTAATCCCGGATGAGCGCCGATATGCTTACCACCCGAGTATTCCCATGTCAAATCTTTCTGTGTTTGCCTGTAATGTCTCCCATCCTCTAGCGCCATAGTCATATTCACCTCCAACAGAACAACACTGGCTTGATTCAAGTACCACAGTTTCTTCTCGACGCTCGGACAATCCCCGAAGTGTGATATTAATATTTAATGTATGATCAGCTCAATGTCGCGTGGACACAATCCTGGAGTCTGTCATCAGCAATATGACAAAAATACATATATAAATGGCCTATCCGCAATTTTGTCTTCTGCTTTAATCTTTTGTATGAGCCCCCGTACTCCCATGAGTAAGCAAATATTTATATGTCAGATGTTGAGCGCTTGGGCCTTGAATCACCGGCATCAGAATGCAAGAGAGCTATTTTATCGCACTGTATTCATCGATCCATGCTTCGTTGTGATGGCGCTCTTCAACGGCCACATGATGAGGTAAATAAAGGCCGCCAAGCGTCTACGCATGATTTCTCAGTGATAGCGACTTAACTTAAACCCTGCAACACTGCAAGTATTCACTGCCAAGCCAGCAAGTTTAAATGCATCTCCATTGTGGACACTTTCTTCCTAACGTTGGTGGAAGTTAACGAGGTACTCACCGCATACATCCTTGTAAGACTAGGCTCCAATTCAATGCACCTTTGTCAGAAAATCCAAAACATCCAAAGAATTCGCTTTGCTACTCGTGCCGGGAGAGTCGTTCCCCGTATCCTAAAGTACGTTATACATCCATGTGATCGCAAGATCATTTGCTCACCAGGCCACATACACCTATTATTATTATGATTTATGATATGGTGCATGCGGTAGTATCACAGCAAATTCAATTTCTATGTCAGCTTCCCAACCTTGCTCGTGAGTACCTTTCCCAATGAGGCGTCATAGACCATATAAAAGTAAGGCGAAGTCAAGCAGATAGGACGGACAAAATATCCTGAATTCGAACCCAAGTCGGCTATGCATTTCTCCACTGTCACCTCTGCGATTGTTCTTGCCTTTTCTCTCTTTTCCAAGGGCAGTGCTGAGGTTCGCCGCCCTTACTGCTCATTTTATATTTATGCCGAGCTGATGAATTTTAAACAGAACTCGTTTGCCTACCAGACGCTGCAGGAATTTAACGAGTGGCTCGCAACCACCGATGCAGAGATCACCTTTGTTGGGGAGCCTATCGACAAGGCCCGCGGTGTAACGCTCGAATCGCGCTCAGCTCTCAACACGATTGTAACATACTGCAGCACGAAAGCTGGTAACGTCTGCGCTGGTCCCTGCACTGTATACAATGGCGGGGCTACTTGCCTCAATGCCCCAGGCACCAATTGTCTTTCTGCCACCCATGATGTCGCGTTCTGCGGCAGCCCAGGATGTACTGGAATCTGCAACGATTTTTCAAGCTGCGGAGTTCGCTTGGATAATGGGTTTTGCTACACCCCAGAAACAAAGTCCATCGCCGTCAGCACCGCCTAATTTCCAAGTCGAAACACTGTCCAGTGTGAGTGCTGTTTGGTAACACAACGTTAACGTACACATCTGACTTACTGCTACAGTAAATCCATAGTTCTCGTCTCCCTATACGATGTTCAACCATCGTCAGATATGGGCCCATGTTTTATGTACTTGTAATTGTACTGTGAAAGATTTGTTGCACCACGAGGGACAAATTAGAAAGAGCAGAAGTAGCAAGCACCGACTCCCTATCAACTAAGGTGCAGCCAGATCTTGATAGCATCAAAAAATGAAATGTAAACTTGAATCATAAACAGAAGCTTGAAATAATTAAGGTATTCAACCCCTTAGCCTAACCGCCGACCCTGTGATCATGATGGTGGATTCACATGCAGTTTCTGTTGATCTGTTCCCTAACGTGTTGAACCTGTGGTAGGCTGTGCGCCGACCCTTGAGGGATCTATTAGCACGAGACTGAGAAGAACAAAGTCCTTGCTTATGATATATCTACTAACGACGAGCCATGATTCTCGCTCTAATCCGAATTTTAAACTGCCCACCACTGTCCAGTTATGAACAACCGTGATGTCTTTGGACGATAGATTCCGGTATTTCTATCCTCTCGTGCTATATGATCATGGAAGGAAGACGGCACAAGTCTTGAAGGCTCTTATTATCGACTTAGACTTTAAACGGGAAAAATGTGATTAGGAAGAGCCAATAAGATAGTTATACTGTATGTAAAGTGAAAGGGAACCGAAATTTATGGAATGAGATACCTTAAGCTACTCAAAATAAGAATTTGCTCACGATTGTACTCGAGGAAGGACATCAAGATGTTGTGATCTTCATCCGGTAGCTGCGCTCCAAATTGATCAGCCAATACTGTCACAAAAAGAAAGGATGCGAAAAGTAACGGGAGATAAAGCTCGGAAGGAAGTCGGATCGGAACGCGGGGATCATGCATGTGTAGTAGATATCATTAAGGTCATCCGAAGAGTCGTCAACGCGGTTCAGAATCTCGTCAAGTGCATCTGAAGGCAGGGTGCTATGCATCGATAACACACTATCACCAATTGTCGACATAGTTGACTTACTCGAAGGGAAGGATGTAATCAGCGCATGAAGTTCGGCCTCAGGGACCATAGAGCTGTTCACCATCCTTTACATACGGGTCCTCGAGTTCCCACCTATTTCTAAGTACCCACTTCACCCCGTCACTTGGCCCATCTTCCTTGCCGTTTGGTATGATCAATACTTTGTGACCGAACCCAGCAGCCCGCCTGATCACTCTCAGTTTCGGGCAGCATTGCGCAAGAGTCTGAACCCAAGCGTTTGCCTCTTCCACTCTTTCGGGCGTCATACTTGGCCCGTGATCGGGATGCAACGAGAGATGGAATCCACTTACGACCTCGATGTTTGGGAAGAGAGAGAATATACGACACCATTCGCTTTGCTGAGAGAGAAGTATAGTCAACTAACAAGTCGTTTTCGTCAACCATTGAGACATACTGAAATCTGGACGCTAGAGCGATGGTCTCTCCGTGTATTATGTATTTCGATATCCTTGAGTTGGGGAGCAACATCAGAAAGAGCGGAAATCTCCTCTGGAGTGTCCATAAAAGCAACCTCGATGCGGGTGAGGGAACTCTGAGCCTTGAGAATGTCCAAGAACAATGCCTTCCACGGCGACGGTTTCTCCTTGAATTGAGCCTCGAATTCTTCCTCATCAAATTCTTCCTCGTTATCGTCGTCGTCGTTATCGTCGTTATCGAAGCCAAAATAATTCCATTCCACCACCATGTCCTGCAATTCGACGCCGCACAGTGTCACGAGGCGACGGGTGGATGCTCCTGCGCCTTTCAGAAGGGCGACCGCTTGCGGAGGCGAACACTTGAGGTAATGTAAGTTGGGAAGGGCATCAGAAGGTAGCTCAAGGTTCTTCCAGGCACGACCTAACATCATTGTGGGCAGAACAAGTTCTTCCAGCCGCGGATGAGCGATCAAGAATTGCTCGAGCTGAGGTGGTGCGCATTTGAGCGCACGCATACGGAGGATGCGTAGATGGGGCCAATATGCACGCATGAGAAGATCATCAATGTCGGGAGCCAACTCATCATCCCAACCGAACTCTAGTTCTAGTGCCAAGACCTAGATAACAGGCGAGTCAGGCTAGAGTAGTGGTTGAGGCCATGGTCATACCTCGAGCTGGGGAAAATTTGTCAAAAGCAAGTTTTTGAATTGGGTGGAAACCCTAAGTTCGACCTCCACCTCTGCAGGGTGATATCGTACGATCAGCTGAAGGTCTGTCAATCCTTTGAATTCGAGGAACTGCACCGTGAATCATTAGATCGAGTATCATTGGTCGTTTATGAACTTATTTACTGTATTGAAGGTGATAATAGAACGGGGTAGAATATCTCTGTCGTCGTAGCCATCGAAGACATCGAGCTTCTTGAGTGTGCCTAATTGTTGGAGAGTGCTCCAAATGTTATCCTCGTCGTCCCGCAAGAGGGGCCGGGGTACACGGTACCATCGGAATTCCTGCAGCCCCGTCATGCGTCTGAGTGCGCCCACCAAACTCAATTCAGACTTTCGGCAAATGTTGATTGCCTGTTCGTTAGAGAGGAATCTGGGACATGGAGGGGGATCAAGCTCAGCAGGAAGTCGAATGCGAAGATCATATGCATGTCTATATCCCAGAACTTCGTGGAAGTCGGGGACATGGTCGATTAGAATGGTGAGTGAACGGATGTGGGCGGCGCGGAGGTCCACTGGACGCGAAAGCAACGCCCAAATGGCAGGGCTATGAAGTCCAGTGCGAATGTCACGGTATTTTAATCTTTGTAAGGCAAGAGAAGATGAACTCCTGTCTGATAGAGCAATATTGAGGAGATCTGAAGAGTCTTCGACGTGGTTCAGAATTTCGGCAAGCACATCGGAAGGCAGGGTGGTGGACATGGTACTAGGTTAATCACAGAGGTAACGCAATGCACCTTGAGCCGGAGATTTCTGATTTAATTGTTGAGGCAATGCAGCTGTGCAGGGCGATGCTCGGCAACATGTTCAAGCTCTACGGTTGAACACGCGATGTGGGCGACAAATACGTGCGAAAATCAAATGTCATCGCATTGATAGATAAGAAAGATAAGATCGAGTCGGAATGAAAAAAGTTCTGCCTCACCTAGATACTTATTGCCCTGACGTACAACAAAAGCACCACTGATTTGGTACTGGTGTGCAGGCGTTTGGCCTTAAGTCAAATCCACGGCGCAGCCTCGTACCTTGTTGTTAGAACAAATGTAGCATGTGATTAATCCCGCCCAACTAGGGTTATCACGGACAAAGATGCCGAAGAGATTAGCTAGCACAATTCCGCGTATGATACTCATGATGAATAATAAGGGTGCCTCACTACATAACTTCCTCCAGCTTAGAAAAATGGACGAACATCATCCCTGTGCCGAAGTCCGTCTCAGCTGTTTAGCAAGTGAGCTCATGGCACGATGCAAGCCGGGCCTAGGGAATTGGAGACACACCTTGAGCGCTTTTCTTTCTTTGACGATAGATTTGACGCAGGCGCATGTTTACCTGGGATCTAGATCATAGAACAACCGAAGAGCTTTTAAAATTTGTCTGGGGTGAGCTGATATTCTTCTGTTGCTACCTGGATGTTTTAAACGAAGAAAAAATGCTGGTAAAACTGCGGGTATGGTTCGGCGCCATTCTCGCTGGAGGTTTCGCTGGAAGTGGACTTCAAGTAGACAAAGTCGAAGGTAAAAATGGGCGGCGAGGAGTTCCTCAGCATTATCATTATCTCGCGAACATCCTGTCGCGCTGGCTAAGTCATCTTTCTGCCCCTATAGCGGCCAGTCACCAATTGTCTTTGTTATAATCCGGGAAATATGTCGCTGCCGCTACCAAGTGTATGTCCTTACATTTCCTGTCCGATCGTCAACTCTGGCAGCCAATGCAGACTAATATATGCTCTGCCTTGCCTCAATTAGGAGCCAGGCAATTGACATGTTCAAGCTGGAAGAGATCTTCCTCCACCGTTTACCCCGTAACATTCGCCAGTTCTCCATCCTCCATCCTTTGCAGACGGGCCATGTGGTCCTGGACATCTTAATGCTAGATCCCTTCCTGTGCCTTCCCATTCCCGTATGGCTGGTAAGCTAGGTGTAGTGAGTTGGATGTTTAAGTCTATCATCTATTTTTTTAAAAACTTTTCTTTGCGTTATCATCACTTTCTCTATGCCAGCGGCTTGCCACGGCTTAAAATCGGTATTTATATAGTACATAATGACTTCCTTGATCTATGTACTTCCAGACAATGATATTTCCCTTCTATGAGATGCGCGAAGTGAACCCGGATCGGAACGCTCGTATGGAAGAAAGGAATTTCATGGCTAGAGGGAAGGTATACAGCCAAGTATCATGCGCAACGCGGGAGAATTTAACAGAGGTGAAACTTACTCTCATGTCAGTGGGTCCTAATCCAATGTTTTACACCTTCGATTTGGTAGACGGTGATTCGCGGATCGTCCGCAAATTGTGTGTACCAGAATCTAAAACAAATGTTTGATGGTCGATCATTTGTGGGCGTATCAGGGAGATTGTGTGGGACTTAATCATAATGCGGTACAAGCGATACGTTTTATCTGTGCTATAAATTGGCATCAGCATATTCCATTCATCATCGTGCTGGACACGGAAAGCCCCAAGTTCTTGATATTGGCCGGAACCGCTCCAGAATACCAACAAAGCATTATCTAACGTCATGCGCTTCGCCATTCACCTCGCTCTGCCTACATTTCTCGCACTCCCAGCGCCTCATACAGAAGAGAGCCAGCGGGAAAGCAAGATCACAAGGCCTCGTAGACCAAGAATGAATCCTGCGTATGTTCCACTTAGCTGGCCGTGAACTTGAGTTTACAACGATTATCAGATGCACCAGTCCTCCAGATCGCGTCATGCCAGGTTGGACTTGGATGCAGTGCCATCAGAATGGAGGTACGGGGTGGAAGAGTGTCAGAGATTCAACATGCGTTGAAGCGGGGAAACTCAGTAGCAATCCATACACTGCTTCGCAAAAAGGTAGTTGCTACTTGCTGTGAAGCACCTATTTTAGAAGGATACCTTGGCGGTGTGGGGCGTTTTGAGAATAGATTGTGGTTGATCCGGGAGAACTTGAAGGCCTGGCATCCCAAATGATCTGTTCTGCTCCGAAGCCCGTCTCAAATCTCAAGGCTATTTTAGTCCTTTGTGAATCTGCTTATTTTACGCGTGAACTTCGAAATGAAGCTTCCCATGGCCAACGGATATACCAAAATCGCGTTTGTGGCATCTACCTCTCGCGTGTTGGTGATGATAGGCATGTGATTGAGTTTGCTCGGTCTAAGTCTGAGTTCTTCATCCGTACCACTACCGACGCCAGCAGGGGTCGTTCCTTTCTACCAAGTACTTACGTCAATCCGATTTTCTTTGTTATTCTCTCGGCCAACCCTCGACAAGTCCATCTCATATGCACCGTCGTCCTTGTTATATCCTTCCATGCGCCAATCAGACCGATTATCGATTATTGTTCAACTCAGGCAAAGGTTTCTCAATTTTGTGCTCAACAAATTACGATGTCCAACAGCTCTTCTGCACTTTGAATGAATGCAACGCTAATTCTGAGTAGTTGAGTCGATTTCTTTACGAGTCCCTTTCCTTCTAATTCTAACTTTGTATCTTCATAGACTCTTTCACGACTGTTAGTCATATGTCTCGACGAGCTGCATTCAATGGATTTATCCCTAACTCCATCAGTACTGGTACGTGCAACCCCCACCCACCTCAAGTGCAAAGACGGCTGACCTTTTCACCAGGTCGATTCGTACCAGCAGTCATCGAAGCTATTGGGTGGGTGCGAGAATACAGATGTACCAGTGAGCTCACAGACTCGAAGGGAAAGGTGATAGAGCGCATCCCACCTTTCCTCAGGCTCCCTTCAACGCTTGAGTCTGGATCCTCACAACCCACCATTTGTAATCCACCCTTGGCAGTTGCTCAGATCTCTTAACTACGAGTATTTATGAGCACGTACGACTCAGGTACTTCCCCTGCTTCTCGTTGTCCATTATTATTATAAAGTTCCTTCCTGTCGAAGGAAAACGTGGCTAATGGTTTCAAGTATCGACAAGTTGGCTGTTTACGGCTCTGGTGAGCAACCAGTTGTCCTGCAGATTGAAACTTCTTGTTTTCCTTTGGCATTTTCTGGCGGTTTCTTTTTGGACGGATTTCGTGACATAATGAAATATAAGGTGGTCTCCTCTTGCTACAATGAGTCTGACGCGCATCACTGCCTCCGCAGCTTCCCTCTTTGTTCAGGTGTCAGACGACAAATTGATGGAGGTGAGCGAATTGATGGATTTGTTCTGTATCTTGTTCCATCACAATGAGGGCCGGGGTTGCTATCTCACCACGCGTATGTAACTTACTTCTTAAAAGCAGCGTTTAATGGTACGTCAGAAACGACATATCCTCACACAAAGACGACCTTGCCTTATTTTCCTCTCGAAATCCTACACATCATCTTTGCTTTCCTCCAGGACGAAGTTCCCAATTTTCTGGAGGAGAATATCGACTACTCTGATCCTACGTTATTTTCCTACGTGATTGCCTCTGTATGCAAGCAATGGAGGGCTGCGATGAGTATGTTCCCTGAGTTCTGGATAGACCTCATCATCTCCACCGACCCGCTCGATCTCGACTTTATGCTGAAGTCCCTCGAATGGTCGCGGGACCGCAAGATACACATAATCATTGTATCTAGCCGTCGCTCTGATGTGTCCGAATCCAGTACCGCTGAATCTGATCTCGAGGAAGCTGAGCAATATGCCATGTGGAATATCATGCCTATTCTGCACGAGTATCTCCATAGAGCCCTCACCTTGTAGATCGAGCTTCCCTACACAACTTCACTTCCATGTATTTCAACCGACTTCCGAATCATCTGCCCTCATCTCACAATGCTCCATCTATCTGCAACAAAGTCGAACGGGCTCGGCAGGTATTTCCCAGATAGCCTGATGACAAAATATCAGTTTCCCTTACTGGAAGACCTGTCTTTGGATGGCTGGAATATCGTCGATTTATTGCGTCGTCATGCATGGTGGTTCGATGCATTTACATCCAACCACCATTCGGGATCCACTCCGGTCTCTTATAGATTTGGTATATCCGACTTCGCCACGTTCCCTAAGGGCGTCACTCCAGGCTATTTGGACACCTTCTCTGGGTTCACGATTTAAGAACTCTTTCCGGTCTTTCTAAAGTCCAAGCTTTAACATTTGACGATGTTGACCTCGAACTGGGCTCGCTATCTGACGAGAAGCGTATCGATATGACAGGTGCGATGGCGGCAGGGGTGCATGAACTCATGGTATCCTCAGTCGACACCTCAATGATTGAATGCCTCTATATCAGGGACTGTTCCCTGTCCGACCACTTTTTCCACATAGCCGAAAATTGATATTCGACAACGTCAAGAATCTTGATCGTTCCTACGTCAGCCGGTGTACCTATGAGGTTCAAAACATGTCCGTGTTTAACTGCGATCTCGGCTTGGTGCGCGAAATAATCACGATGCTAGAGGAAACGGTGGAGTCGTTGCATAGCCATGATATGTACATGAGAGATCTGCAACAGTTGACAATCTCTTGGGCAGACAACAACTTGAAGGATATTGAGGAGAAATTATCCGTTCTCGAGGAGGATATAGGAAATATGATGCTTAAGAGAGAGGAACATTGGTCAAGTCAAGATTAGGAGAAACATATCCGTGTCAAGCTTCAGGGAAGGACATGTCGGGCAGGATGATTCGACGCGTAGATTAGGCTTGGATTACCATATTTAAATGAACACATTCTTCTGCTGTTGGCGCGCTCCTGGCAATGAATTTGAACAGTATAGAGAGAGCCCAAAGCTAGTAGTATTGCGCTATCCCTACGGTACATGTCACAATATTTTATTGACGTACAACCGATATCGTTGACACGACACGGTTGATACATCTGCCACATGAGGTCTTGTATGATTACTTGACTGTTAGGGAAAAGGTATAAGGCAAAAATACTGGGAAAGGCGTTCATCATTCACAATGGCCCGCGTGTCACCTACAATGCTAGGTGTACATCGGCTGAGGTGACGAGAGATAATCTCCGAGCGTTAGAGAGACAACGGCTGTGTAGGACAAAAGTAAGCTCATATCAAAGCAAAGAGAAGAGTTACTTTTACTTTTGAAAATACTCCCAGGTGCTCTGAATGAAGTGGATGAGTGAGTACTTTGTGCCCTTTCCCCCAGAACTCGAGCTCCGATCTGCAGCTGGTAGACCACAAAATGGGGGCATGCATATGCTCTTGCGAGGCGAGGGCGGTGTTGAGGATGAATGTGGAAGAGGAGTGTAGGTGGTAGTCTATGACTCATTGTGTACGTTTACCCCTCCCCTCCCCTTCATGGTCTAACATATACCAACCTCTCCGCCTGTATCCCGAGAAGCCTAAGCCACCCCCGTATGTCGCCCCTCATATTATTTCCTAGACACCAGACACAAATATAAGGCCCTAATTATGCGCAACGCCCTGCCGTTACAAAGACCTAGATGACTTGATGACACTGTGTTCAGCGAGACGTAAATACCCGAGTGCGTCTCTCCTTCCTCCTCCTCTCATTCCTGCCACATCCACAGATTGTCGCTTTGTCGGTACATCTACTCGACTCACCAGCTCTGTCAATGGTATGTTCCTTACCCTACCCTTCCCACCGCTGACAGCTTCCCTATAGTGTGCTGATCGACCTCAGTCGGTCATGGATGGAAAAGACCCGCTTTACAACCAATCAAAACAAAATCCAGCTCCGCACCGTCTCGGCCTAGCTTAATCCTCCAATCAACAACGTCCGCTTTCCTCTCTACATTCATTCCAAACCGCTCATATCCCCTCTATCTCTAGGAATGCCCCAACTCTTCCTCTATACCCGTGGCTCAGCTTGCCCGTGGCGCCTGGGCCTGCATAACCATCAAGGGGGGTCCGACTAGACATTGGTGTATGGTTAGAAGACGGTGTGTTTAATGGAGGAATAGATAGGAGACGAGTGTGGGATAAGGGGAGAGTACTCCGATCAACGATGAATGAATATGCGAGAACTCGTCGTGGCGTGTTTCAGGTGGCATTAGCGGAATGGCCTGGGAGCTGGGAGCAGACGGCTGGCCCTGGGATGCGGGTGAGGCTGATTGTATGCGGACTAGGCTGCTGAAGCGACGGGGAGTTGGAGCGCGACAGCGAGGAGACCAACCGAGAATGCGGCATGTCAAAGACGGGCTTTGTGGGCTCGGGGCTTGTCTTGGTGCGTGACAAAGCCCTCTCGGAGTGGCGAACGAAGGTATTCAATGAATGCACAATGTCAATTAGAGCGACAAGATAAAAGATACAAGCATTTCAGAAGTTCACGATGCAAAAGTGACAGTCTTGCACTATATAGACACACTGCCCGGAATTGAACCGGAGAATGTCCATAGTCGCAGCCTAACTCAATGCTAAGCGGAAGTGATAAGGAGGTACACCATGTGCCCAGCGTACATATTATTTCTTGCGCCTACGTGCCGTCGTCACAGCCAACATCTCTGGCACAACATGTGACGCCCATCACGGCGCGTTTCGTGACAATGTCCACCATGATATGATTCTTCATTGATCATGTCCAGCAATGCTCTCCAATGCATTCGTGCTAATTTACACACCATGATGGAGTTCGGGGATCGATATCGTACTTATCGCGTAAGTGAGTCTCATTCTTGCTCCTCACAGATCGCTAACTAGGCCAATGCAGTAGGAACTCTCGAATTTGCGGTATCGCTTCCTATCATCAACACAGCGAACACAATGTTCACGCCGAGTATAACGAAGGAGTGGACATGTATTAGTAACCAGGGACGGTACGTTCCATATTGTTTGAGCTTCATAGCCATGATTTTA
>JABAJS010000157.1:0-14089 GCA_018221635.1 Tephrocybe sp. 10521TJB
CGCCAGCAAGGATGATACTCAGGCAACCACGACTTTTAGCCAATGCATTCACCATCTATGCATCGATCACTTGCAGAGCGATTTGACGCCTCTCGCAGAACTACAAAAGCTGATTTATGTTTATGGGCTTACAAATCTCATATCATTAACTCTTCACATTCCCATCGAGAATCGAGCTGCTCTCCCGATCACTCTCTTGAAAACCTTGAAAGAGAGGTGTCCCAGATTAAAGGAAATACATCTGACGGGCGTCGTGCAGGATCGTGAAGCCGACGAGTGGATACAATCTGACTTATTTACTATCCAGGTGAGAATCCATGCCGGAAAATTCCACCCAAAGCTAAATTCTTATCAAAAGGAACTAACAAGCATTCGTCTCGCAGGCTATCTTGATAATTGTAGGTAAACAAACTTTTTCTAACATATATATCATTGAAAGTCTTGCTTCAGATGACAGGCCTATTACTTTTGATCTCACAAAGATTCCGCCGCGTTTGCATACTCTCGAGCTACGATTGTCAGACCTTCGAGGATTCTACCCTGATGCTGCCTGCGCAGGGGGGCTTCTATCTATCGTCCTCCCAAATCTCCGTGTCCTAATTCTTGATCGTTTCGACGTTAGTAAACCAGCCATGACGAGCAAATTTTGGAAAGTACACCCTGGTATAGAGAGACTTGAACTGTGGACAAAAGTGACCGGAAATTGGTTTGAAGACTTTGAAACTGGGATGTTACCGAATCTGAGTGTCTTCAAGGTAATAAATGTCTTATGTCTAATCAGTCCCACCATGCTTACGCCCTAGTAAACTCAGAGCAATTTCACTATGGCAAGAATTATCCTTCCCCATATCGCAACATCAGTTGTCAGCTTGTGCCTGCTGGATACATACAACGCTCAAGCTCCGTACTTGTTGCGAACTGTCCCGAAAGGTGGCACATTACCTGCCCTTCGAAGCTTAGGCATACAACGCGAATCTGGGTATAGCCCGAAGCCTTATGAAGGGAATCGTTGGCGAGAGGACGAGAACGGAGGCGTCAAGGAAGTGGCATTGAAAAAGGCCGCTAGAAGATTCGATGGGAACTATATCATGAGTATAGCAAAGGCTGCTCCGAACCTCGAGGAATTGGAGCTCATGGGTGACAGCGACGACAGAATCGTGAGTATGTTCTACTTCTGTAAGGCCCGCAGGAACGCTCACCTTGAGATCAGGATTCCATCACAGCTTCGCTCCGTCGCATACCTAAACTCAACCGACTCACCTTGTCTGGTCCTATCAACGGAGGCAATTCACCTTTTTTCACATCGTCCCGTAACTGGGTTGACTACGCCAATTGGAAGATGAACATTCCCGAGGATCAAGTCAGAAAGTATGGGCCAGAGTCCTTCGATCAAGCTGTATATGATTTGGCCGAGGGTTGTCGAACACTTGAAACAGTTACTATTGGTAACAGGATAGGAGAGCTTTTGATAACTAATGGTTTGAGCGCAAATATTGTTAGAGAATCTGAGGGTGGTCCTGTGAAGGAGGTTCGGAGGGTCAGAGCTTGGGGCAGCATTATTGGTAAGGAGGAGGAATGGTAGACCTAGGTGGCATTGGAATGGCGACGAAGCATCAAGCAGATACCTGGCCACGCGAATGCTTTGAGAATTATTCTTTGTAAATCCTTGTGGACATGTAAATATAAACCATAATATGCCTCTTTATTATGGTCAAGATCGCTGACACTTAGGTTGAGAATATCAAATCTTGTTTCCTCACAACCGGTACCGGGCCTGCACAGGGGTTCTCTGCGGACAAAAGCAGCTTGTGGCAATACGTCCCAGACCCTTCTACGAACAAGATGCTTATCGACGCACAACAATCAAAGTGATGATGCAAGACTGTATGGCACTTGTGTAAACATATTAATATTGCGGTGGTAAAAGCGGGTCAATCAATGATGGGTATGGACCTAAGTACGTGATGCTTGGGGGCAACGCTTGAGTATCGCACGGCCAGGTAGGTGTGGAATCGGGAGTCCAGCCTGAACCAGGGTGACTATCTAAGAAAGGGGATCCGATGCTAAGAAGCCCAATGACACCAAACTATGGAGGTGTGGGTGAAAAGGACGAGATCGCCTTGCAGGGGAGAGGTATTGCGATAAGATAGGATGGCAACACAATGGTCCCTAAGAGAAAGAGAGAGACAGCAACATGACTGGCTGTATTAGAGGAGCAACGTCAAGAGGATGAGGAGTGTTGTTGTCGACACTGACGTCGGCAGCATGCATTCGAGAGCCCCATTAGATGATGTTGTAGGGGCTGGTGACCTGAACTTGCAACGGCCTCGGAGTGGGGTGATAGTCCACGACGGCTGTTTCGAAGTCGTGAGCTTCGACTGACATACAACCGAGGTCGTCGTCGGACTCGTTCAGTGAGCGTAGGGAGGGGTGGCAGCGATGTAGAGATTGTGCCAATGGTGATGGTGGAGAGGATCGTCATGGAAGGGGCCTCGGAACCATTGGAGGAGTAGGTCATCGAAGATGGGATGTGAAAGGTAAAGGTCGCTGGAGAGTTGAAGGAACCTGTCATTTCGTCGATAGTGAAAAACGGGGAGGAGGATGTGTAAGAGACACTTGACGAGTCACTCGAGTTTTCCTTGGCAGTGATGTATATAAATGCAATATGACTAGATAATTAACTTGAGCGCTGTTCTATTCGTTTTAGACTAACCTACGATGAGTTGAATTGGAACCGGCAGCGACGTTGGGCTACAGTGGGACGGTGAATTGTCAGGTAGTAAAAGGTAAGCGCACAGTGCAACTAATTGAATGCGTCGTGAATACATCGACAGGAGGGATCGCCTGCACGAGTTGCTGCGCGCAATTTGAGTAGAACGACGAAAGGTCTGAATATATGCGTACCATGTTGCCAGTATAAAGTCCAAAAGTGCAAATTCCAGCTGCAGCGAGTAGTGGAGAAGTCCCATCATCGACCCATTCTGGCCTGCATGGCACATCGAATTCGCCGCAGGTTTGAGAACCTTTATGTGTTCTTCATTGACTCTGAAGCCTTGGAATGAGAGTACAGACATACATATAGACCAGCTTTGATCACGAGAGCAGATTGGAGAATGAATAAAGCCACAGCCAGGGTGAAAGTTCTAAATTAAATCGATTCATTTTTAGGTGTTGAAACGAGCGGAAGTTGGCAGAGAGAGAGAGTATAAAGAGAGATCGTTGGAAGCTTAGCGTTCTAACAGCACAAAATATGCATATAATTCTGTTCGTGATGGAAAGATAGAGCGAACGCGTGAGGTCGTTGTTGTCGCCGTAACAGTCGCCGCAGTATGCTTAAACTACCACGTGATCCTGCCTATTCTGAACTTGAAGATAGTATGCAACCACCACAATTCTTCTACATCTAACTTGGATATAAGCTATATTAGTACAAACGAAAAGAGGATTGGACCTTCTCTAATTTTGGCCAAAACATACGCTTGAATTATCTGATATACCCCGATGTCTGGGCCCGATCCGTACGCATTGGAGGAGTCTCATATCATTAACTCTTCACATCGAGGATCCAGCCGCTCTTCCGACCACTCTCTTGACAACCTTGAAAGTGTCCCAGATTAAAGGAAATAATTCTGGCGGCCTTAGAAGTCGTGTAGCAGGGAAGTAGTATCCGCAAACGTCTGTTCGTTCATAGACACTAATAGCGGGGACTCTAGCAGCGCTGAGACCCATGTGTACACCACCGGTGCACACCATTGCTACATCGACATTGGATATCGATAAAACATTTGACTCAACCAATAAGTACTACGCAAACTTCGGATTAGCATGAAAAGACGAAAGTGTCAGTGCCACCGAGTCACTGAATAAGCTTCTCTTATTTCCTATAAGGAATGTTTGAAGTACTAGTAGCACGGTTAGTATTGAAATATATCAATCTCATTTCGGTTTAACACGGTGTTGGAAGTCACAACGTCCCTGCTGTGGCGCTCCACTGCCATTATCAGACAGTCACATGCTTTATATGACCATACATATGACGTACACGGCGTCCCTGGTGGCGCATCATGCCGCCCTTTCAAAGCTCTTGTATGTAGTCAAGTCCTCGTGTTATGCTGCACGGCAATTTTTCGTCAGCAGACGACATCCTTGGGCGTAACTAATTCGTATATTCGTAATAAGGGTAGTATTATACATCACAACTAAGGGAAAGTGGTTACACAATGGCTTGTAGCACCAGGAGGCTCGCAGCAGCACCTCTCGCCACTAATGCAGCACCTACATCACCAAGTGTTTTTGGGACCACCGAGCTCATCGATGCCCCCGCTTCGGCGATGAGCTGCTGCAACTCACTGGAGTGTGATTCCACCGCCATTCTCCGTGATCGGCCCACAACTACGATGACGTTGGTTGGAATCTGCATGGTCCGCTCCCCGACGAGTTCAACGATCGTGTCCAGAGGTCGGGAAGATGATACAGTGGTGAATGCAATGCGTGTTAAGGCAGAAGCTTCCTGTGGGCTTGTGGGAGACGCATAGCGATCCCAAGCTAGGTTATCCGCAGTGGTCGAGGCAAGTCGAGTTTGGGTATTGTTCTGCGCATACACTGTATCCACGGCAGCAAGAGTCTGAAACAATAGTTTCAGTATTTAGCGATATGACATGTTGAAATGTTGTTTACCTGGTGGAGCATGACGGCGATAGGGGTGGTGGGTAATATCGGACTACTTTTCTCTTTCACGTCCACGTTGGTATCAGTCACTGTAATCTCTTCAGTCTTTTGTATCCGGACCACCGTAGCGTGCACTGCAGAGTTACGGCAGAGCTGTACAAGGAAAGACAGAGCCAGCCGGTCGTCCGGGCCACCGAAAAAGGGCAAGAAAAGGTGCTGGTTACTTAAACCATTGTACGGTGTACTGAGTCCACGATCCACGAATAACGCTACATGAGATGGAGACGTTGAGAAGACATTGCGAATGAACTCCGAGTACACAGCTGAACTCGTCTGATCGTACGTGCTTGTCTTGTGGAAGACGCCATCAAAGGGATTGAGCGCTCCCGTGGGACTTGAATCATCGGAAACTACAGTGACACCTCGCGACCAGGGTATTATGACCATCTGAGAGTCCGACTCGGAGACGTGTTTAGCAATGGCATGCGAAAAGTCATGGTGCTCGACTACAGAAAGGGCACCGGATACATGGAGGCTGTTCAAGTATCCAAACGTACGGAACGCCGAGACAACGGGATCGTTGTAGATGAGGGATTCAACCGCTTTCGACTTGAATACAGCAGACGTGCGATTGGTCAATTCGATGAGACGTAGGGCATTGATAGCGACTGGTGGTGAACCGTGAGTTGTGGACTTTTCTGCCTTTGCAAGAGACCCTTCCGATATTGATGTTTCAACTGGGGTTAACTCGGAAGGTTTATTGGGTTGAAGGAGCTGAGAAATCGTCATGGCGGCTGAAAGCTGTTCGATTTTGTCCAGTACTAAGGCGAATCTGGTCCTGGTCTCATCATCAGAGGGTTGACGAGGGGCAGTTCCACCTTCGGCATTATGGTGGTCCCGTTCACTTCCAGTATGAGTGCGGTATTTCTCGGGATAAAAGAGAAGCGTGAGGGGTGTAGTGATGAAGGTCAAGACAATGGCGTGAAGAACGAACATTGAGAACGTGCGAGTGTCCAGAATGTTGGCCTGAAGCCCGATGTTCAGAACGATCAATTCCACCAGACTGTTTAGGAACCCGTTCAAAAAAAGTTGTCTGAGATGTAGGAAATTGGGACGTACCCTTTGCAACTCATCAGAGAGCCGATAGCCCCAGCTTCTCGCCAGTTAAAACCTGTAGTGTAAGCGGCAGTATAGCACGCCGCGAATTTGGAGAAGAATGCCACTAGGCAGATGACTATGGTATAGCCCCAGGTCTTTCCATTGTCCATCAAGCCCAAATTAGTGCTCAACCCGGAGAGGGTGAAATACTGTTGATTGAGCGTCGTGAGGATCGATTAGATAGCAGCATAACGATGGCACGCACGATAGGAAGGAGAATGATGGAGACAAAATCTTCCAACTTCTCGACGATAGAGATCGCATAACCGTTCTCGTGGGGGATGATGAGACCAGCCAAGAAGCCACCTATCCGAAGAAGTCTAAGTAACGCCCAGATCAGGAGGTCTAAAATACGCACCGAAAATGGCATGGATACCTATGATATCGGTGAAGAATGCAGAGACGAAGACGATGACAAGCGTCAGCGTCATTATGCCTGCGGTGGGCGAGCCTTGCTCCAAACTACCGGTCCACCGCGCAAGCCACACATACGCCCACCGCGCGGGATAGATAAGGAAGATGATATATCCGACACATACGAGAAGAACGTAAAGGGCCGTCAAGCCTGTCGACGCGTTGACAAGCGCAACAGTCAAGGCTAGAAGAATCCACCCAACAACATCGTTTCCCACTCCAGCCGCTAGCGTGACCACGCCAACTGTTGTGTCGAGGAGTTTGAGAGATGTGAGAATGCGACATAGCACTGGGAATGCGGTGATGCCGATGGCGACAGCGGTAAAGAGGAGGAAGTAGCCGAAGTTGACTGTAGGGTTAATGAACTCTCTGTAAATGCCCACACCGAGAGCAGCACCGAGTCCGAGGGGAAGCAAAAGACCTGCGATAGAAATGGCGGATGCAGACACAAAATTTCGCTTCATTATCTTGGTGTCGATTTCGAGACCAACGAGGAAGAGGAACATGACGAGGCCAATGGTACTTGTAAGCGTGAGCCCAGCTATTGAGGCTTCGGGGAAGATCTTCGCCTGGAAATTAGGTATGCGTCCCATTACTGAAGGTCCCAGTAGGACACCACCGATGACTTCTGCGATAACACGCGGCTGGCGAATACGGTCAAAGATGAAGCCAAGGAATTGGGTCATTGCTAGGATGATCACTGTAATGATGTGAGCAAGGATGATGATAACCTCACCCAAGAACTAGATACCTAGCTGTATAACCCATAGCCTGAAAGGGTCAGTGGCCAGGTAGTTCACCGGATTCTGGCCTGAGAGTACACCTCCCTAAAATTTTGTCATATTGTGACTGCGGAGAAGGTTCAACTGTCTATACCTGTTCGGAAGCAGCCCTTGCGAATAATTCACGAGCAACATGGCCAACTAATTGCGAGAGCTCGCCCATTGCGTTGGTAGGGTTCAAGAATTAGCGGGTGTCTGAACTGGAGTCGTTTTACATATTTAAGACAACAGCGATCAGAACTCGGAGCGTGAGATACAACGCCCTGAAAACATATCAGATCACGATTTGATAATAAATACATGATCGAGACTCATTACAGCCACACGGGTGGACCACAACGGCTACACAAGACCCCGTCATTCTGTGTCTATGATTCCAAAGCGAGAGGGAAGCAAGGCTAGTCCATCGTGGAGGGTCTCTTGGAAGGAAGCCAGAACTTGCATAGGTTTAGTTTATCACACGACAATGTTCGAGCAACCCCCGTGAAAAATAGGAGCTTGTATCTAGGCTTATGAATCGGAGCTGCAACCACGGCACCCTGAGGAATACATTAGCCAAGAATGGCTAAAGCAAAAGGAGATGAAGCAGAACGTACCGCAGTGGACGCATTCTACGACTGTGCCAGTACGTACCTGGGCCTTAGGAACCCTGCAGATACACGTCGAACCTTGGTAGTTCATATCCTTAAAACAGAGGAGTGAGCAGGAGAGACAAAAAGGCTATCAGATGACATGATGGCTGACCCTCGTTTGGATACACCTCAGGCAACACAGTTTTTCGTAGCCAGTCTTCTTCCATTTAGCAATTAGGCTGCGGCAATGCGTTAATGTCAATAACCAAAACGGCGGAGGTCTGGTCTTACTTAGCGTCAGCGTACCCCTCCTTGAGTAGCCAGTCGTACAGTTCTTTGCTGATGGCCTCACGCTTATAGTACAATTCGTAAATGTACCGTGAGCGTGTATGGGATATTCTCATGATGGGCCAGAGTGACTCTGCCTTGCGCTTGCCCTCGTGTGTTTCATTCTCTGCGTCTCTCATCTTCTTTGCGTAGTCGTCGAGAATCTGCGCGCCAAGGTCAGAAACTGAGTGCAAGATGTGCACATCAGCGAAGACTCACAGACTCTATGTCCTCATATCCCTCTGGGGGTTTCTTTGTTCTCGTCGTCTTGATTTTAGGCATGATGGCAAGAGGGAAGAGACGGTGGAGGCGGAGCAGTGCCTTGACTCCGCTCAATGGCCTCCATGAACCTTACATAAGCTGGCTGCATTGAAACAGCGAAGTGACAGCCACCACCTAGCGGACGTTGGAAACACCCATGTCCATGTTTACTCCCTACTGCGGCCTCCGAACACTTTAAAACGCGTACGAGGCTACTCAAACCTGCCTTTCTGGCCCTAAGAGCGTCGAGCTCACCCTCTGTCGTCGCCTGATCACTTCTGATATCACCATGCCTCTCTTTGTTCCACTTCTGCGCCTTGCAATGCTCTTCTTAAACATATATGACTCGTACAAAACTCTTCGACTACCCCCACCGTCAGCACGGAATGGAGGCCGCCCAAGCCAGCGCGCTCTAACCCAGAGAAAGCGAGACATGAAAGGTTGCCTTGCTGTTTGGATTGTATGGGTAAGAATGCTCATTCCCGGCTTGCGATGACATCAACTTCATGCGTAGATAGGGCTGCATCATGACCTATGAGGGGTACGTCGAAGGCGTCATCAGTCTGTTTGTGCCGTTTTACGACGAAATTAAATCCCTGGGCCTTCTGTTCCTCATAATGACGCGTGCAAGAGTATGTCGCCGCGTAATTTTTTGACGAAGGTACTGATGCTATGAACCCAGGGCGCTGAACCTATATTCCTGCACCTCATTCGTCCTCTGGTAAAGCCTTATAGCCCGACTATTGATATGATACTTGACCTCGCCCGTATGGTCGGCGATATTGCTTTTGCAATTCTGGCTATACCCACGGAATTCGTTTGCACCTGGTACAAGAAATCTATATTTTACTCGGACACTGTCTTGGATTCAGAGACGGAGAGTGCCCAAGGAACGGATGCTTCGCCCGTGGAGTCAACAGGCCCTAGCCTTAAATGTGTAGGAGCGAATGCCCAAAACGCCCAACAATTACAACAGTCTATTCGCTTTCCGAAGAAAACTAGCTCTGATAGACGGCGCTCGACTGAAAATCCTTCGCGACCTCATATACGAGTCGATCAAGTTGGCCTTCGTGTCCAGGGAAATACTCAAGGTCCCTACCAGATCTGGTACCCTCCGATTTCCTATTCAGATGAAGAAGATGCCGGCGAGAATTCTGCTAGACCTCCGGCTGATGAGGGAGAGGTTGGTTCTCTATCGAGTGAGATCTTGAAGGAACAGAAAGCGCTGGACGAGTGGCGGAAATATCCTGAATTTCCTTCAGCTTATCCCCCGACACCTCTCGTCGTGTCCACAGCTGTCCTACCCGGCAGTTCTGCCGCTGGAGCTCGCATGCCCCCTATTGCTACTTCCATTATGCTGTCTGAAATTCTTGAAGACGAGCCCCAGCAGGATTTTAGTAAGTCGCTCCTGCCGCCACGAAAGCCCCTTAACCCCGGCTTCGTTGATGGCTTGAGCGACGACATCTATATCCCCGGGGTTCAGTCCAGTCATCTTGAGACCATGTCTGTCGATTCCGACAGTGATGATGAAGATGATATATTTAACACTACTCTACAAACACCTATGCCACCGTTACGGGCGACACGGTCCGGCATTATTCCCGCCTTCCCAATCAATCGCGAGATCTCGATGGCCTCTTCCGTCGCCAGCCGCTCAACTGCGCTGACTACCAATGCCCATGATTCCCCCTTGCGAACCCATTCATCTTCAGAATCGCTTTCATCAGATGCTCTCTCCATGTCGGATCTGTCATCTGTGTTGGGGAAAAAACGGCCGTTACCCCCAGATGTCTTGGACGTTCGTACGAATTTCGAGACGGTACGTAGGCCGCGTGCAGATGGTGGCATTCGGCGAATTCCCATTAGCGGTACTTCCCTAGCTCAAATACCTGTTGATGCCACTAGCGAAGACACCGAGTCCACGTTCTCTACTGCCGATAGCCTCGAGGATCGTAAGCCAGCTCATCCCAAACGGCGCAAGGTCAGCCAGACGCCAAAACGAGCAATTGCGGTAGCGCGTCCCATCCGGCCAAGAGTTACCCGATATGCAACTGTCCCAACTCGGACATCAATCCCGAAGCCTCCCAAAATCCCTCCATCTTCGTCCCGTGGTCAATCAGGCTCCTCTACACGTTCGATAACACGCCGTACGGAGAGTTCTGTTCCTGCCAGCAACGTTACCCGTCCCAACACGTCCTCCGCTGATGAAGTCAACGGCCACGGTACACGACCCAATGCCAAAAGTGTAGTGAAAGGCAAATCACGGCAAATCGCGCCGCTACTGTCCTCTAAGGCGACGTGATCTAAGTCTAGAAATTCTCGTCATTCAATTGTATATCTAGCTATGAACGTCTGCTCTGCAGCATACCAATACCGGACTCAGCATTTACATCTCTGTATCTATTTCTACTGCACAAATCAATCATCTTGGAAGCTAATCGACAGTCTCGTAGTTATCTTAATCTCTCGTCTAGAATATCGTCATTCAGTACCTACTCCGTGATTGAGGAATCCATGCTGCGATTACAATCTTTCCTCGGATGCCCATATTGATGTGTGGTTCTAGTACAGTGGTGACTGGAGGAAGCGGCTAAGATCAATTCTGCCGCGGGACGATCCACCAAGAAAACATGAGGCATGTTTCAATTTCCAATAATCTCTGTGCCTTTTGAGTGAGCCACATGGGATGGGATCATCAGGCAGCTTGTGGGCTCGCATGATTCTTAGGGTGGTTCGATTGCACCAATGGGTGACTACTCAGATCGATAATGCCAGTCAGAAAAATAGTCCCACCAACTTTGCGGTTGATAGTTTGATGGCTCAAATGACGTCCTGCGTAGGTCTTTCACTGCCACACCGTGACGTTCACTGCCACCTCGGGAAATGAGGAGAGTTCGAGTCCGGGACGTCCTGAAGATCTCGTGACACTAGGTAAGACGAATGAATTACGGCAATCTAAGTTCAAAACTTAGTAGACGAGCGCCGAGCGGTGGGCTGTGCCCATCAGGCAACAAGTAGAGGGCGGTAAATCTCCGGCTGCCATTGTTAAGCAGTTACCGTGCCGCGTGAGTCAACCGGATCCATGAATGACCGACAGTAGTACAACATGCTGTGCTTTCCGAAATTCTTTCCAACATGAAGGACCAGAATGAAATCGGCATCCGTACCGATTGTCAAGAGGCACAGAAACGATGGTTGTGCCTTGCGTGCTAATCTTATCTATCCCGCGCCTGGCGGGACGGAAATACTGAGATTATAACGCTGCAAGGTTTGTGAGTTGAGGTGAGCTCTAACCGTGGCTCGCTCAATGAGAATTCTAATTGAATATAGATATAAAGATATGTCAGACGAAAACACGTTTTTACAGGACGACAACTCTCTGTCTTTCGAGGAAGGATCGACAGCCACACTGTGCGCTTCGCGGAGTTGATTAGCTTCCGGATCAGGAATAATTTGATGAGGCTTGTGTGGCGGGTTTATTTGTTAGGTGGGGTCATGCCAAACAAATGTCCAATCGCGTCGCGTCAAGATTTTTTTTTACCACCAGCTGATTCTATGTACGGCTGCGAAGATCCAGTTACGCGTGTTCTATGTCAACACATTTCAGGCTCGGTTCGATAGATCAGAAGGTTTGGGATCTCTTGTGGATACGGACTAAACGATTGAACGCCGTTCGTGCGGACATGGTCACCTCCTTTCATTACGGTCCACTCTACACAATGCAGTGTAAATGATCCTTCTTTGCCACCCTAACCTGTAACATGCGTTGTACACGAGTCTATCTTCCCGACATTATAAGTTGGACCGCTCAAGGCACCGAGATTTTGCCCTCTTCAGTACAACTACCACAGCTGCACCGACTGTCTATCCAGATCCTTATTAGTCATGGGCGGTGGCGGAAAACAAAACAAAGTCATACCAGAAGATATGCGAGCCGCCGGAATGCAGGTACGTGATGATAAGAGCCATCAACTTTCTAATTTCTGATATCGCAGTATTCAGAACCACTTACAGCATTGGGGTCGTCGAGTTACAGATGTATTTTCTAATACCATACCGACCAATCCTCCCGCTTCTACCATTCCGGCGTCGGAGTCGTCACTAGTGGTTGTTGAATATCAGGGCCCTGATGGCGCTACATCCGAAAGTTCTATACCTTTGGATGTGGTGCGACTTTTTCTGCCTCCATCTCAACACAATCAAGCAAATCAGTCAACTTCTAGACGCTCCAATCGTTTATCCCTGCCAGAATCGCGTACTGGTGCAGCTGCCAAACCGAAGCGTCGACCTATTCGGAAGGCTGCTTCCCGTCGTTATTCTGCAAACGCTACAGAGATCTCGCAGGACAATGGTGGTAGCTCCTCAGGCTCTTCAACTACAACTCTTGACCCAGCTTCCCACCCCCTAGTAGGATGTAGGAACGATGCCGATCTGTTATTTTCTCCGGAACTATCTAACCATCTAACATTGGGGAATGATTCACCTGGTCGCTTCTATACTTCCCAGTCTTTGCCGTTGCTAACGGCAAACCCGCCATTTCACGCCCAGGCTGGGCCATCTTCACAAATTAACGACACATTCAACGCTACTCATGCTTACGACCAGGTTTCATCCTCGTATGAAGGACATGGGATGGGATTAGTCCCCCCATCGGGCCACTGGCAGTCCACTCCTACATTATCGGGCCTGACCCTTGTACAAGAACCTTATGTCATGTCACAATATGACCAGTCCAGGGAGAGCTACCCCTCAAGTCAAACCCGCAATACACACCCCGTCTCGTCACTGTTACCCTCCGACACGCTTCTGTTGATGGGACCCAGTACAACAAATGCTCCCGATGGAGCATATCCTCCATTTTCTAGCGCTTCTCAATATTTTTTGGCACCCTCGGGCTTACAGTATCAGGCCGACGAGAGCACCAACGTGCCCCCTGACCACGCGTCTCCGTCTAGCTCTCGTAAATCTTCTTTGGAAAGTTATTCGTCGTCCAACTCTGGTGATCCATCACTTGGAAGTTATTCCTTGTCTCAATCTCCTGCTACATCCTTGGCGTCACCATTGCCCTTTCAGACTCCAATGATGGCCGAAGATGGGGAACGTGAGCTGTATGGACCAATTCCTTCCTATGCGCCGCAATATTTGCACCCGCCTTCCGGTATACGCAGTAGTAGCTATGGTGAGTGCTGCTAATATTCAATTATAAGCGTTAAAACCAAATCTGAGAATTAATCGGCAGGGAGATCTTCCTCACCGTTACAATCCCCTGCATCTTCTGCCTTGACAGCCCTGGATGGTACTCGTGGGTCAAGTCAACAAGTGACTCATTCTGTGTCCCAATTTGTATGCCCACAATTCCCAGAGATGCCCAATGATGAGGAGATGAATATCTCTGGTCTCCATCTTTCGTCGCCCAGCTCCCACGATGTCATATCATACCAAGGTTATCCCATTGCCCGTAACGAACATTCGATGGCTGCAGAGAACTTCGTTCTCCCAGCTGGAATGGGCTACACGAATCTCACCCGCTCACATACGTACCCTCAAGTTTCGATGTTTTCTGGCGTTCCTGGTCAGGTTCTGAGTCGAGGAGGCAACTCACGGTATCAACATCGCATGATGAACTCTGTTGCGGGCCCTACAATGCAAGCTGGGCGCAGTTTAAACCCAGGATCCAGTCTTGCGGTACCGCGTTCCCAGCTACGCTCCTCTCCGTATCAGATTCAGAACCGCTTGCAACGTCATACCCCAGGCTCATCGTCCGATCCGGCTATGGAGGCTTCAAAGTCTAGCTGGGACTACGGCAATTTTGAATACAAATGATCCCCCCCCACGCATCTTTATTGCTTGCATGACAACAATCGGCAATGGACTTTGCTCTCAAAAAAATCTAGGTTTTCTCAACTT
>JABAJS010000158.1:0-11194 GCA_018221635.1 Tephrocybe sp. 10521TJB
ACAACGAAACCCTATCTTGATGCCTCTGTCCCCGCCGCTGTTGCCGAACTGACCTGACGACTGAGAAATGTCCCCGCGGCAGTTGCCGAACCGACGTGATGCTGGGAAATTGAACCGTGTAGCTCTCGACTATCGTAGCTATCGCGCTATCGATGTGATTGTGCCGTTGAGACTTTGGTGGTGAGATTGATGTATTGGGCGCTCTCGGACGCTCTCGGACGCTTGATAAGAATCAAAAACACGATAGGCATCTCGGCGTGCACACTTGGTTCACACAGGGACACACTGACGGCGTCAGACGGATGATTGCGCATCGGGTCGGGTTGCCATTGGATATGTGTCAAGGAGAGACGGTCATCGTGCCTCTGGTAGGCCTTTATCGTTGCAGCCTTGACCGGACTCGTTCACGGACCAGTCACTGAGTACTGAGCGCTGAGCACACTAAGCGGCTGACCTCAGGTGTAAATAAGATTATTCGCGGGAGAAGTGCCACATATGCCTGGGGAAGGGTGATCGGGCCGATTTGAAATCTGACTGATGGCATTGATGGGATATTCTTGTCTGGGGTGAATCGCTACATATGACCTGACCACGTCTCCCTTTTTATTTCATTTACCATGCCCCTATAGCTATAGACTTTAAGCTTTACTGACGACAACACACGATAAAAATTAGAACTCTGGCTTGCTATGGTTGCAGCCAACCATCACATCGTCCTCTCTAATCCTTTTGCCCGCCCGGACGACGTTGGCAGCGACGATGACAACTCTTTCGAATCGTCGGCGCCGCACACCCCCACCACTTCACATCCTGCATCAGGTCTTCGCGCACAGCTTAACCACCTCCTTCCACGACATGCTTTCTTCCATGTCAATATACAGATTCATCAGATCACCAATATACCACTCGTCAGCGGCGAGTTTGCCATCAAGTGGAAGTTCAAGAACGCGTATGGTGTACCGGGCAATAAATCTGGTACTGGGATACTGGGAGGCTTCAGAGCAAGGCGCAAAGCACGCAAGGAAGAAAAGCGGAGAGAGGAGTACGCGGACGTCAACGAACTTGGTGCTCTAGAGGTTTCATCGCGCCGAACAGGATCTATCGACGGACACGCCTCCATGTGGTCTGGGTCGACCACCACCTCAGGAACCACTGTATCTTCTTCGTCATCATCCGCTTCTTCGACCAAAGCGCCCAAATCGACGAGCACCCACACTACTACTTCATCATCCGCATCCTCGGCGCCAGCGCTACCCGCCTCTGTATCTCCGCCGACCACCCCTGCCCGCGGGCAGACATCCTTTCTACACCTTAAAGACCATGGAGTGACCTGGGAATACACGCTCTCTCTCCTGGTGCGCATGGATGTAGACCGCGACCCTCAATCGATGCTACTTTCGTGTCCACTCAAGCTTACCGTCCTCCAGCGCGACCCGGATGCTCGAGCGGACGCGAAGCCTCTGGCATTTGGAGTAGTTATGCTTGATCTAGCGCAGTATGCGAGCAAAGGCGAAGTAGGCAGACGATATTTGTTGAGGGAGAGCAAGACAAACGCGACACTTAAGGTGGACCTTCATCTAACATTTGTTCAATCTCTCTCGACTGACTACAACTCTTCTATAACCCTTCTTTATGCAGCTTACAACGCATCTTACGCATTTACCCTCTACACATGCTGCCTCCTCTGTTCCAGCTCCCTCGACCTTGGCCCCATCTACCACCACCATGAACACCTCCATGCCATCTCTTCCTACGACCACGAACACACATCCCACTTCCACTACAACCAACACATTTACTGCCCCGCCTTTGCCCAAGGGCGAAATCCTGAATGGTATCTCCAGCATTCTCCAGGGCACCTCCCTAGTAGGTGGCGGCGAGGGCGACATTTATCGTATCCGGCCCAAAGGGCTTGAATTATATGGACCGTACTATGATCAAGAGGAGCTGGAGTTTGATTTACTAGGAGGGCGTGCACTCCCTAACAAGGGCAAGGGCAAGGGACGAAATGGCAAAGATAAGACTAAGGACGACTCCAAGGACAAGGAAAATGAAGGTTCTGGTACCATAAGGACCCGCGAACGTTCCGCGACGCAGTCCTTCGACCCGTCGAGGCTGCCGCTTGCATATGGTGCAAAAACGACAGAAGCGCTTATCGAGGCACTTTTTAATCCTGTCGAGACGAGGCATCCGGAGAAGGAGAGCCCGTTTACTGTGTATGTCCCCGACCCGCACCCGCGTGAGAGGATGCCGAAGAGACCCGGGGCAACACCGATACAACATACGGAGACGCCTACTTCGTTCATCGATACATCCCCACCGACCTCGTTCATCAATACATCCCCACCTCGGTCAAGGCCTGGAGTTGTGCCCGTACAGAAAGGGAGATCCCCGCCGGTGTCATTCGTTACTTCATCGTCACGATCGGGTAGTACAACACTCGGTGCCCGCTCGACATCAGCTTCAAGCTCGCCTTATACATCTCCACTTCCACCTTCTATATTATCATCATCAAGATCAGCCTCTCCATCGCTATCACCCTACTTCACCTCGCCCACTCCATCCGCCTCCGCTTCTCCCTCATCAATTCCTCCCCTTCCCCACTCCACATCCTCCTTCTCTCCCTATCCCTCTCCAACTCCAACACCTCTTTCACCTCCACTACTCTCTTCCTCTTCCGCGCCCTCTCCTTCCTCCGGATCCCCTACCCCCGTCGCGCGCTCCACCACCATACGGTCTCTGAAATCACCACGGATACCGCAAAAAAGACCTCAGCCTCACCGGGCGGGGAGCACGGGCATTGGAGCCGGGTTGGGTATCATGGGGCTTGGATTGGGTATGGGCGTGGGTATGGGCGTGGGCGTGGGCGTCAGTGGGGCGCGAGGGAGCTTGGATGGGGGGTCGTCACATACTGATGCGGGGCAATCAAGCACTGATGGTGCACAGGCAAGGACGAGCATCGATGTGCCAGGTGTGGGGCGCAGAAGTATTGATGGTGTTGGGAAGACTGGTGTTAAAGTGGGGGCGGGGACTCGAGAAGAGGCAGACGAGAGGGGCCAAGAGAAGGAGGGGGAGGGTAGTTCTGGTGGTGTTAAGGCGTGGTTGAAGAGGGCCACGAAGGGTTCGTCGAGACCTGGAACGCCTGGGGCTGCTATTGGCGTGGCGTCGTAATATTGGGAACTGGTTTATTTATTGACTACGCTATATGACCAGGGTTTTTAATGTAATTAGGCCTAACGTTTAATGTGTATTTTGACTGCTATTGTTAGATTCTCGTCTACCAATGCAACATTAATGGACGTCAGACGCACTGGTAGCGTCGACAAGGCAAGTGAATATCGTGCGGCTGTGCACCGCCCACACTATTTTCTTTTTCTCTTGACAAAACGTCAAAATGATGATCAGAACGAATGATTCTTTCCTTGATGCCCCAAAGGGGGGCGACCAAAAGTTGGAGATTGGCAGGCGCCACAAAATCTGCGTATCACCGATGGACCCGTCTCTTGATCACTGTAGCTTAGAGTCCTTGATTATGTTTCATGATGATGATGTGATCTCTAATATGCAAATGGACTTTCGTTTCACGGCGACAACACGTTTGTCCGTCAAAATCCATTTAGACCCACTACTTATTGTATGGAGGTAATCAAGAAGGCAATGGGTGCATAACTGCGCACATGGTGTGGTATGGGAGTTGGAAGGACTCGGATATGGCTGTGAACGCAAAAACGATGCCTGATACATGAAAGTGCCATAGTAAGTATGAAACGATTGAGTTGCAGAGCTCATTTCGAATCAACAGTGCTACCGCCTGAACAATAACCTATTAGTACTTGAATGAATAAAAATTCAAATGGGTTTCTTGAACTTAGACTTGCTTCAAGTTGGGTTGAGTCGGGACGGACAGTCACAAGAGTTCTGCCAAGTTCAACTTCGGAAACATACAATTAATAAGCCTAGCAACATAATCAAACTGCCGTGGCTGCCTACAAGTTTAAACTTTACAGTTGGGCTGTCGATACTTATTCGCCCTTTGTGAATATCATTATTTTGAGTATTCTACTACTGAACACACCGTGACGAGCTTTTGGAAAGGACTTTCAGATCATGGCGATTTCATTCATATTATTAACGCGGTCATGTCTTCACTTCAAGCTCAAGGTACAGGTAAAACGCGTCAGGTTACGGGGACGCGTTGAATCTAAATTTTGAGACACGTGACTTTACATTCCAACCCCATTTGTCCCATGCACATACTAAAGCTACTTACTTGCCTCAGGCTGGACCACACACAACATCGACACGCTCCAGCCTTTCACTATGCCATCTACTTGTTTATGTTAATTTCAACGCATTCCTGAGCAAGTCTCTGTAATCTCTCCAACATTTGTAATTCCGAATGGGCAACTCGTGGCTGGCGCATGTTCTATTCGTGCATATCATATGTGTGTGGTTCCAAACCGAGTATTACTTCGGCTTATATGTTGGTTCATTTCGAAAGTCAAAAGCTCATCAAATTGGATACGCCGGGCACATGAAACGAATATACCTAAGGTACCTTCATTCACCCCGGTCTATATGCCCTGCAATACAACCTTCCTTACCTAAGTCCTGATATTTCAGATACCCTCAATTATTTGGGGTACTAAACCACCGTCCAGCCCGGCTCGATCACATTATACCATGTTGCAGCTCACCAAGTTATCTGATCATGATACACGAGGCATGATGGCGAAACGCACATGTAGTTTAATTTCTTCCGTCTCTTCTCGCCTGTGTCTTCGGGTCCTGGCCGGGCGATTTTCTAGAAATACGTTCCGCCTAATAGCCGGGGCCCCAGGTCGTTCATCACATATAACTCCATAGCCTTGTCACTCTTCCTATCCATTGACAGCATGGCGATTGATAGACAGCCAGTTTTTCCTCCCGTGGATGGTTCACTGACAATCCCAGAGACCGTCGACTTCCACTGCAAACACAATCCCGAATACCCGATCTTCGCTTTCAACGTAGACGGATCCGACGACATAACTGAAATCAATTACATCGAGTTTAGTCGAGCATCTCATCGGGTTGCACATCGTGTTCGACCTGGGCGCACTGGACCAGATGGTGAGGTTGTGGGCTTCCTCGCCCTTTCCGACACCATCTTGTACCAGGCGATCACGGTGGGCCTGATCACAGCAGGTCTTGTAGTAAGTGTAACTAATGTTGACACTGGAATTACGACTAATATATATTGTAGCCGTTCCCTATCTCTCCTCGAAACACCCCAGCTGCTATTGTCCACCTCCTCAAGAGTAGTTCTTGCCATCGTCTCCTCACGACACCGCTCACCCTACGTACCCTCCTGGATGGCGTCACGGCTGAGCTTGCTGCGGAGACACCTAACTTCAAGCTCTCGATCGAAGAGGTTCCTTTGCTTGGCGAGATCTATCCCAAACTCGGGTTAGAGTCTGTAGAAGATCCTTTCGAGCGCTACCCAGCAGCTCCTGTGCTGCCTCGTATGTCAGAAGTTGCGTTGATCATCCACTCCTCGGGCAGCACTGGGCTCCCGAAAGCGATCTATCAGACGCACCTCACCCTGTCGCATTGGTCTGCTTTCCGTACGTATTCAGAGCGGTCTATCGCCACTGTGTCAATTAACTGATAGCCTCTACATTAGCTTCCACTATGGAGTTCCGCGAGCTCTTGCCCTTGAGAATTGCAGCTATGATGCTCCCTTCGTTCCACACACTTGGTGTTTACACTCAGATTCTCTATCCTTTGTCATCGTTAATCTCCGTCGGCGTATACCCTCCCCAAGTCACCTCGAGGGAGCGGACTCCTACAATGCCAACTCCTGACAACATCCTCGATCACTCGCGGCGCACCAAGTCCAACGCCATGATCACAATTCCCGCACTTCTGCAGATATGGTCGCAGATTCCTCAGGCACTCGAGTTACTCAAGACATTCCAGTTCACTGTGAGTTCTTGTGATGTCTGGCATGTCTGTGGCTGACTTGGATGATCTTAGGCGTATTCTGGCGGTGCTGTTGCGCCTAAGCTATGCGAGTTCATGCTATCTGAAGGTGTTAAGATTCGTCCCGCTTATGGTGCCACCGAGTTTGGGTCCCCTACCCACACCGCTCGACGAGTTGGAGATGAAGCCGAGTGGGCGTATATGGAGTTTAGCAAGCGGTGCAACGTGAGATGGATGCCTCAAGGAGATGGCACGTACGAGTGCCAGCTACTAGTACGCATCAACTCAAATCTTCTTTCTGGACCTGAGTGCTAATGCATACTTCAGACTACTGAGACGCACTCTCTTCCCGTCGAAAACCTGCCTGATGTTAGAGGGTACGCGACGTCTGACCTTTGGGAACGGCACCCCACAAAAGATTATTTGTGGAAGATGTACGTTATTAGACGCTTGGGACGTCCTGTGTATAGATTAACATTCCTTCAATCAGCGTTGGTCGTCTCAACGATGTAATCATCCATTCATCGGGTGAGAAGACTGTTCCTGCGCCTATGGAGGACATCGTCATGAGCAGCCCATAGTACGTGCCAAATCTCATTTCCTTTCAGCTAAGTACGAACATCACTCTTCAGTGTTATGGGGGCTATCATGTTCGGCCGCGCCCACGACCAACCCGGTGTTCTCATTGAACCAAAACCAGAATATGCTATTGATGTTACGAACCAAGACCAAGTTGCAGAATTCCGCAACAAGCTATGGTGCGTGAAGCTTGCCAAGTATGGGATTTGTAAGTTTTGATCGGCCAATTTCCTTAGGCCTGTGATAGAGGAGGCCAACACTGTTGCACCGGCATTCAGCAGGGTTTTTAGAGAGATGATTCTCATCACCTCCAAGGGAAAGCCTCTCCCTAGGGCAGGGAAGGGGACTGTCATGCGCAAATTGGCTCTCACGGCATACGATGATGAGATCGAGGCACTGTATGATACAGTCATTGACTCTTTTTCAAACAACTGACACTGTTAAAGATATATCACGGTTGAACAAAGCGCGAAAGGCGAGGACGTCGTGCCCCCTGTTTCCTGGAAGCATGACGATGTTCAAGCATGGCTCCTGGAGCATGCTTCCGACATCCACTCGGGCAAAACGTTTACACCTTTTGGAGATCTATTTGACCAAGGCTTCGACAGGTCAGTCGCAAACAAGTTTTCAGATCAGTATGGTGTTGATATCCTCTCAAAGTCTGAGCGCAACTATTCTTCGTCGCCGCATTTCTGGTGCATTGCGCGCCAATAAGGACAGCGCGACGATCAAGGCCGCGGAAAACATTACTCAGAACACCGTATACACGTATCCCTCTATCGAAGCACTCACTACGTTCTTAGTGAGGCTTGTCGCTGATCCTGACGGCTTCAAGGGCGGAGATAATGCCAAGGCACAAATTGAAGCCATGGTCGAGAAGTATAGCGCCGACCTTGACGCCTCGACCTCTGCCAATGGGGCCTTCACTGCGCCAAAGAGCAAGGTTGTTCTGTTGACTGGAACCACCGGGAACCTCGGGTCGCAGATCCTCGCAGATCTTCTACTCGATCCTGCGGTCGAACGCGTCTACGCCTTGAACCGTGCGTCTTCGGGATCAGCTTCGATACTTGAACGGCACATCGCACGATTCAAAGACAAAGCTCTAGATGTCGACCTTCTCAAATCAGAGAGGCTTGCTTTCGTCGAGGGGGAGACCGCGTTGCCTAACCTCGGATTGCATGAAGAGCTCTACAATCAGGTAAGCTTTACTCCAGCTGATGGCGAGGATATCTAATGTATAACCACCTCAGATCCGAGACTCCGTATCTGTGGTTATTCACAACGCGTGGCGCCTTGACTTTAACCTTTCACTGCCGTCGTTCGAGCCAAACGTACGAGGTACTCGCAACCTGATCGACCTTGTTCGTTCCGGCCCGCACCCAGAGTCCACCCGATTTTTGTTCACATCTTCTGTGACCTCGGCGCAATCGTGGGGCCAGCCTGGGGTCCCATTCCCTGAAGAAGTTGTTACTGATGCCTCTGTTGCCGTTGGTAGTGGTTACGGTGAAGGTAAATATGTGTCGGAAAGGGTCAGTTTGATTCCTCTGCTATGTAGGACTTCACTCATTTCCCTTCAGATTCTTGCAAAAAGTGGACTACAGTTTTCTTCCTTCCGCATTGGCCAACTGAGCGGGGGACTTCCCAATGGCGCTTGGGCGACAAGTGATTGGATACCTATCCTTGTCAAGTCAAGTTTGGCTTTAGGGGCACTCCCTGACGCTACCGGGGTAAGACATATATGTTCGCGCCTCCTTACATCTCGTTCTAAAAGATATCACCCAGTTGGTTTCGTGGTTGCCCATGCATGCCGCCTCCAGGGCGATCCTCGACGTCGCCTTCTCCTCTAATCAGCCGCCTGTCGCGCTCAATCTGGTCCATCCCCGACCCATAGAATGGAATAGTGTCATCAACTCCGTCAAGACTGCGTTGGAGCAGGGAGGTACCTCGTTGCGTCTCGTATCCTTCCAAGAATGGTTTTCTCTCCTCGAAAAAAGGTCCCAGATTGCAAACACTGCGAACATTGAATCCATTGTGAGTCGTTCCTCACGGAATACCACACCCAACTAAATTCCTGTTCTAGCCCGCCATCAAACTCCTCGAGTTCTTCCGAGGGCTCACCAAAGCAGACCAGATAATTTCTGAGGCAGGACATCGCGATTACGAGTTAGGCGGGCTTGCAAAATTCGCAACTGCTCAAACTCAACGCTTTAGCCCTACAATGCGTGACCTGTTACCCATTGCAGCGAAGGACGTGAACAGTTGGGTCAATTACTGGCGTGGGGTAGGCAATCTCTCGTAAAGTTGAACACGACCTTTTGCGGATGTAAAATGACTCGCGCTAAATTGTAATTTGTTTGATGAATCTCAGAACTATAGATTGTCAGTGAGTGCTAGGATGACTTGGGCAACTCTAACGTGAACTGATGTTAATCTTGCAAGTTATGTATCAGTTCCACCCCGTAAGGTCTTACCAAATCAGGGATGTTCTTGTTACGAGACTACTTATATCGCCTGTGGACCAAAAATGGAAGACTCATGCCGTTCCCTTGGCTTTCCTGGGTTGACGCGGATGGGGCCCTACGAATTATATAACTCTTCTTTCAAGAAGGCGCGCAAGTTTTCTGGCACCAATGGGTTGGAAGTGTTAGCCTAGCCAGGCCGAAAATGGTACGACCGCGAGAAACAATCACCGGCGCCATGTACGCGGGTTCCTTGTCCTCGCTTCACCAGTGAATGTCCTTCTTCGCTCACAGATCTGTCTTGATAAGGCAACTTGGTTACTATAAATGGCAAGAAAAGAAGTTTCCTGCGCTTCGCTCGCTTCTTACTTTATAGTCCAAGATTATGTTTTATGATTTGGTCTGCTAATATAAACAGGTAGGCACTATCCCCACCTTCGTACCCAAATGCAATCCTCCTTCAGCGTCTCAAATCCCCCCAACCAGCTTCGGTCGTATCATTCTATCGACGTCGACACCCTCCGCCGTGTTCAAGGAGGGCGTCGTCTAGCGCACGACGACGACTTTGAATCCTTGTCAGAGCAGGACGAGATACTGACCGACTTCGAGTATACCTCGTTTACTGGCCACCCAAGCTCATCGACTCACCGCCCACGCTATGTTTCGTATTATCCACGCGAACATGAAATGAAAAGTAGGCCAGTGCGCCATCGAAGGGAGCCGCCCCAACCCCACACCAGTATCGGACTCGTGTATCCAGATATATACCAGCCATACCATTCTTCGCTCGAACATGAGAAGAAAGAGAGCGGACGAGAGCGCATTCTGACACATCGTCACCAGCGTCCATCCCACATTAGACATGCACACTCATACCAAGGGGAGGATATAATTCCGGACCTTCCCCTCTCAGGGCTTACCACCCCAAAATACGGTACTGGCAGCCGCAGCAGGATCCCTACATTTCACTCAGACCGCCACCCTCACTTTTCCGGGAATTCAGACACATACCCTACTCCGCCACCATCGTATATGCGCTCTACCTCCCCAGACATTCTCTACGAGGTACATTGTGAGTGTTGTGGCTTCGAGCATTGGGACAAGATGAAGATAAGTGATGTCATGTGTATGATGACGAGCCCGACCGAGGTAGATGGCTCATATGGCGAGGTGTTACCGCCATCGCCGGGATATCATAAAGATGACCTGGGGCCAGACGCGGACGGCATGGGAGCTTTGAGGCCTCAGATCCAACGAAAGATCAAAGACCACCAAGTCGAATTCCGCATTCCGCCTCCGCAGCCATCCGCTGTGGCGGCGAGGTCGTCACTCAGTACACTCGTGCGTGCTCAGGGGACCGGCATGTCTAGCAACAGTGGCGAAACAACGTCAGCAGCGGTCGATGTATCGACCACTGCTGCCCAGGAATTACTATCGGCACAATCAAACCTAATAGTCTCCTTAACACGTTATGGGAGGAGGCGCTTTCGGTGCGCACGCTGCAATATGGAATTCACAAAGAGCAGGGACGTGTATCTACATGTGATTGGGAAGTGCGAGGACGAAATAAAGAAGCTGACATGTGGTTGTGGGCTTGTGCTGAGTCGTGGTGATTCGTTGAGGAGACATCAAAAGAGTTGCAACGGCGAAAGGAAGGAGAAGAAAGATAAAGTTAACGGTGGTGCGTCGAAGATGGGAAGTAAAAGCGGTGTGGAAAGGGGCACTAGTACTAGGGGTATATCAGCTAGACGAGAGGGTAATAGTTGAGCAACTCAATTATTTCAACTTCCGAGCAATTGCGTACATATATAATATAAGTGGCTCGAGGTTATAATTAGTCTCCATCGTTAGAATAATGCCAGGATAGAAAGACATTGGAAGTGACTTGTGTAGTTTACCTGCGCATCTAAAGTTTTCGGAAAGGCTGATGTGTATCTGCGCCACCATGACTGTCGGAAAAGTTACTTGTCTTCTGATCACGATTTTTACCAAATCAGGCTACATCAGGAAAAATGGACCTCCTTGCCAAACTGTTGTGCCTCTAGCTTACGCCTTTTGCATAAATGGAGCTCAAAATGCTTATATAGGTTGACGGAAGTTGTATCTTGACTTCACGACTTTTTGTCCTTCAGAGACTGCGGGATGGCTTTGAGCTGCGTTATGGTCGGGCCTGATCCAGAAAACGAAAATAT